>SZWC01004924.1:147932-155432 GCA_023375785.1 Penium margaritaceum
GGGGGGGGGGGGGGGGGGGGGGGGGGGGATGGCTGGCATGCATGACCATAGGCGTCCACGCATAGGTCAAATTTCATGCCACTATGGCCGCATCGTATGTGGACTAGATTCATTCACGTTTCTTAAGTAGTCGGTTCATGTGTAAGTGGGGCCCCCATCAAATTCTATTGTCCATGATGAACAAGTACGCTATATCTAGCGTGAAAAGAGGTGGAAACTTGCTAGAGAGTATTCGAAATCTGCGCGGAATAATGATAAAAGTGATATTGTCGACATCTGACGCACGAAAAGCAGGGACCTTCTCACTCATATTGCGAGCAAGAGACGTGAACTCCATAACTTCTAAACATACCTTCGTCGAGAGCAGCGAAGTCTGGATGGCAGACATAGCGGACCGGGTGTCTGGAAGGATGTACGACAGGTTCCCATTGAAACTAATTTTCACCAATGTGCGATACAAAACATTATCATCACCATGCCCCCACTTTTCAAAATGGGGGCAACACGTCGATAATGTTTCTTACGTACTGGGCGTCCCAGCCATAGTTTTCAGGAGCACAAGAAGTGGGCGCGATTTGGACATTTTTTTCCAGAATGGGGGCCAAACAGTTGTTTTTCTCAGAATGGGGGCCAAGCAGTTATTTTTCTCAGAATGGGGGCGTCTCACACATGGTCGAGCTAGAGTAGGGGCAACCAGTCCGCACACTGACGCTGCCGAGAAACAGCTCATCGCGGGGGGCCGGGTCGCGCTGGAGCTAATGGCGCGTCCGCGTCACGTGTGGAAAATCGTGTTTTCGAGCCGCCTTGAATGCCACACATCGGGGAGGTGGGGGCTGCCGCCGTTGCCTTGTGCTTTAGGGTTCGTTTGTCCTCGGTCGTCTGTCCGCGGAACGGATCCACCGTCTCTACATATGATCATGACTCCTGTCGTAGTCGGACGTCCGTAAACATTGTTCTTGCAACATTCGATGCTGTCAGTGGACAATCAAGCCGGATCCGACCCCGCTCGAAGTCGGAATCCGAGCGCAAGTACACTCAAAACTTGAGATCCGAGTCGACTTCGCCCGCGGCCACACGCCCAGGGCCAAACGAACCCTCAAGACACCTCAAAGCTCGCACTGTTGTCCAGCGCATACCAGGCGTAAGAAGAACTCCTCGTTGCACGACCCAGAAGCGGAAGGTGGTCCATGCCAACGCAAGACACTCCCGATGTCCTCAGTGTTCTCCACCTCATACCAGGCGTGAAAGACGTTGCACGGCCCAAAAGCAGAAGGCGCTCCATGCCGACGCAAGACCTACCGATGTCGTCCGTTCGTCTGGCCTCCGAACCTTTCCAACATCCCAACAACGTTCCAACACCAACGCTCCAAAGCAACACCGCTTAGAGGGCAGCCTCGCAGCTACTGTCTGACATTGCACTCGAAGCCGGACCAACGCAAGGTCCCAATCTCACACCCGACGCGCAACAACACAAGCCTCTCTCTGCCTTCTCCCTTTCTCAGCGACGCCGACAGCTCCTCCGTCCACAGGCCGTCCTCCTCGCTTCCGTCTCTTCTTCATAAGCTTGCGCCGCAGATGTTGGAGTGAAAAACGACAATGGCACGAAGAGTCTCCAGACGCCCTGTGCCGCTGCTGCTCCTGCTGCTGCTCTGCGCCACGGCCCTCGCCTTCACCGCAGTCGCGCCTGCTCTTGGTACTGAACGGAGCTTTGCTTCCTAATTTCAGTGCCTCTCGGTAATTTGTGTTCGCAGGCGCTTCCAAAACGTCCAAAAAGAGAAAGTGCATGCTTCCATGGCGTGATGTGATTTCTGCTCGGGGGTGGACGGCAATTGCGGAGAAAAAGAGCCAGAAAAACGGAAACACTGAGAAGAAATGGGCGGGAGAGAAATCGAACGTACTGGATCCGAGTAGAAAGACTGACGCCGATCCTTTTTCTCGACAACAGCTGCTTACAGGGCCTTCCTCGTGCTGTTTCTGTTGCTGCACCTGCTGCTGTTGCCTCTGCTGCAGCTCCTGCTGCAGCTGCTGTTGTTGCCTTGCCTCTGCAGCAGCTACTGCTGCTGCTGCCGCTGCTGCTCTGACAGCTGCTGTTGCCGCTGCTCCTCCTGCTGCTATTGCTGCTGCCCTGATAACTAATGTTGCCGCTGTTCCTCCTCCTCCTGCTGCTGCTTCTGCTCTTGCTCCTCCTGCTGCTGCTGTTGATCCTGCTCCTCCTGCTGCTGCTGCTGCTGCCGCCGCCCCCACTGCTGCTGCTGCCGCTGCGGCTACGGCTGTTTCTTCCCCTGCTGCTGCCGTTTCTTCTACTGTTCCTGATTTATCTCCTCCTTCTTCTTCTTCTTCTTCTTCTTCTTCTTCTTCTTCTTCTTCTTCTTCTTCTCTAACTTGCTGCTGCTGCTGCTGCTGCTGTTGCTGCTGCTGCTGCTCTCATGCTGCTTCTGCTACTGCTACTGCTGCTGTGCTGCTGCTACTGCTGCTGCTGATGCAGCAGCAGTAGCAGTATCTGCTGCTATTAAGCCTCGGCATTCGAGAGCAACGAGAGTCTCGCGTCGAGACCACTGGTAATCCGACGGCGAGAGTGTCGAGGCCGCCTCTCGGCTTGATACTGTTGTGAGCACAAACTCTCAGTCAGGAATACGCTCTAGAAATGAAACGGAGGTGTAAAAGACGATTCGTTTGCATCCTTTAGATTCGGTGGGCGAGGCAAAGTTTTCTTGTGCAATTCCTCACATTGCAAACCCTCCGCTTTTTCTGGGGTTCATCAATTGTAACTACAGATGCGACAAACCAACTGGTTGTACGCTCTAAAGTTGGAATGATTACATGCCTGGTAGACAGCGGCTGAGGATTGAAGACGTGATGTTTAGGGTCTGGTTTCTCGATCTTATTGTACAAAAGCGTAGGTTCGAGATTGTAGCCACGTNTTGTGAGCACAAACTCTCAGTCAGGAATACGCTCTAGAAATGAAACGGAGGTGTAAAAGACGATTCGTTTGCATCCTTTAGATTCGGTGGGCGAGGTAAAGTTTTCTTGTGCAATTCCGCACATTGCAAACCCTCCGTTTTTTCTGGGATTCATCAATTGTAACTACAGATGCGACAAACCATCTGGTTGTACGCTCTAAAGTTGGAATGATTACATGCCTGGTAGACAGCGGCTGAGGATTGAAGACGTGATGTTTAGGGTCTGGTTTCTCGATCTTATTGTACAAAAGCGTAGGTTCAAGATTGTAGCCACGTTTTCGAAACAGCAGTTTGCAGGCAGCGCGAGCTACGATGACAGTTGAACTTGGCGAATAGAACAACACGTTGTCTGTGGCTGCGCAGCGAATCAAGTTCCACGCTGGCAGCTCGTCTAGGAATCTCATCTTATGATTGCTTGCCAGTTTAGCTGTTGTATCATCACCGGAACGTATTCTGAATTAGTTCGCGAGTTCGCGATGTCCTGGCCCTAGGTTGCATGTGTCATCGAGAGGCACTCGAAGTTCGAAACTAAACCAGTGACTAGGTTTGCAAGAAGTATGTGATAAAATCGGAGAGGGTGAAACGAGGAAACTTTCCCCTCCAGGCTGGCAGAATATTTGTCGCGACGTCAGGCAGGATTTCGACATATTCGCGACTTTTCTTTTAAACGTTGCAAACCGGAAGATCGTCATCGGTCACAATGTTTCTGTGTGTNAACACGTTCGAAAACACAACCGAATGCGGGTTCAGAGGCTGTTTTGGGTCCATCCGCAAATATAGGGCAGTCGTGCCACTATATCCTCATTTCGCATGCGTGAGACCAAGAGTTAGATGCTGATTATCGCATGTTTGATTTCGACAGTTGGGAGACATCAAATCTCGAGCCGCTCGAAACAAGATCGAGAACTCTCATGAGAGTACTCTCACATGCCGAGGCTTAGCTGCTATCGCTGCTGCTTCTACTGCTCCTTCTGCTGCTGGCAGCAGCAGCAGCCTGCTGCTGCTGCTGCTCCTGCTGCTACTGCTACTGCTGCTGCTGCTGCTGCTGCTGCTGTTGCTGCTGTTGCTGTTGGTACCGCTGTTGCATCTGTTGCTGTTGCTCTTGCAGATGCTGCTTCTGTTGCTTCTGCCAGCCGTGTTGCTGCTGCTGCTTCTGATTCTGCTGCTGCTGCTGCTACTGCTGCTGCTGCTGCTGCTGCTGTTGCTGCTGCTGCTGATGATGCAGCTGCTCCTGCTGCTGCTGCTGCTGCTTTCTCGCCCAGTCCTGATGATGCTTTTACTTCCTCACATCACTGGTGCACAACTGTAATGCAAGGCATCCTCCATCCTTCCCTCTCCCCATCCCTACCCCTCCTCACCCCGTCCCAGCAGCCCTTTCGGCCCTTACTAGTATTGAGGGCAGCTGGGTCAACACAGCTTACTGTTTATTGCAAAGAATTGAAAGTGTGTCGACCCAGCCCTATCACCCTTGACAACTTGCCATGCCCCTCCGTTCTCCCATGCCACGTCATGCCAAGCCATTCATGGGCCATACATGCCAGACCATGCCAGACCACGCCATAGCAGGCCATGCCGTGCCATGCCATGCCATACCACGCTATGAAAGTTTGGCATGAATCCTTTTTTTACTCTATCCATATTTCTGCAAGAAGCATCTTGGATGTTGCTTAAGTGCTGCATGCTGAAGTTACTGTGCTCGGTTCAAAATCTTAACTGCGGATGGGCCACTGCTTGCGATTGGCGGACCAGAAAGCGATGGGGTTGGAGGACTTGTCAAGACGGGCAACGCGGACATAGCTCGAAATCTCACGGCCGAGTGGGCTGGCTGTTGCGGAGCTCGTCGCGAAGACTTGCCCGTGGCGCCCGCGCTTGTAGCCTGGTAAACAGAGGGGCGGGCTGCGGACAATCCGCAGCTCGTCTGTCCCGTTCGATGAAGCACGCATGGCGGACAGAGACAGACCAGAGGAAAGGGACGCACTAAGGCCGGAACTGCTAGGCGTGGAGCACGAGAGGCCGGCGGCTGCTTCTTCAGCTGCCTCTGCTGTGCGCTGAGCAGCAGCTGCTTCCTTGCGCGCGCGGATGCGGGACGAAACCTGCACCGGCTGCATGCAGGTGTCAGTGGATGCTGCAGGGGGGGACGAAGTTGCGGGTGCAGCAGGCACAAGCGTGGCGGGTACAGCAGACGCATCAGCCGCAAGCGAGGCGGGTGCAGCAGGCGCAGCATCAGCGGCAGCAGGTGCAGCAGCAGCGGCAGCAGGTGCAGCAGGAGCAGCAGCAGCAGCAGCAGGCGCTGCAGTACCCACCCCCAGCATCTCGTCAAGAACTAATGCCGCCACGATTGCTCCAGGTGGGACGGAGTCAGCTGTTGCCTCAATGGCGATGTCCCGTGCCATGCGTTGCTCGCGTGCCTCCAGGTAGGCCTCCTCATATGGCTGCAGCTGCTTCAGGATGGCTTTCATGATGTGCTCGGGGTGAACGTCACTGGAATCCCCATGATAGGTCTCCTCAAAGTGCGCCTTGTTAAACCTGGGGTCCAAAAAAGTCCCCAGGTACTGACAGTCCCCTGACAACGCGTAGTAGACGCCCACGTGTCCGGCTGCCGGCTCCAAAGCCGTGGCAAGGGCTGCTTGCACTTCGCGCAGCTCGTCGTTGACGTCTCCCGCAGGGCGTGCCGCCATAGCCTACCTGCATGCAGCCGCGTTGCTTTGCAGACAATCAAGGAGCTCGTTGAAGAACGGCACCGCGAGCCCAATCGTCGGCGAAGACTCCACGGAGATGTCGTCAGTCATGTTTTTGCACGGCTCCAACACATCGGCGATGCAGCGGATAGTAATCCACTGTCCGCCGGACAGCCGCATGTCCTCGGTGTTCACCGTCGATAGCCAGGCCTCGAGAGGCTCCCGCTGCTCATGTGCCACCTTGAGCATGTCGACGGTGGAGTTCCACCAAGTCCGGGAGTCAATGTTCAGCTTGCGGTAGGGGGTCCCGTGATTTGCGGGAAAACGCCTCGCACGAGGCCTCCCGTTGTGGGCTGCGGCTGATGAAACTCACCAGCCGCCGGACCATCTCCACGATGCGATCGACGGCCGGGACTGTGAGGATGTCCCCGACGCCAAAGTTGAGGACTCGGTCGAAGCAGCGGACAAACCGGTCATCCACGAAGCCCGGCCAGTGAACCTCCAGCCAGTTCTTAGCCATAGAGCCATTCACGGACGCGTTGTCCATGGTGATGGCGTAAACATGATCCCAGAGGCCCCATGAAGTGACGACTTTGCGGACGCAGCGGTAGAGTGCCGGAGCGTCATGGGGACCGGATAGTGGCTCGAAGCCCACGAGGACGTTGACGAGGCCGTATTGGTGGATGCCATGTGCAGTTGTGGCGATGTAGCTGTCGTTGGCCGTTGAAGTCCAGCCATCCATCCCAAAGGACAGACGGCCCTCTCAGTCGCGGAGAATGTTGTACACCAGCTCGCGGTACCGGGGATAAGCCGCATGGACGTCGCGTGCCACGGTCTTCCGAGAGGTCAGCTGCGCTATGGGGTTTGCATGCTCGAAGGCCACCTGCAGGTTCTCAGACGAAATTGTAGCGAATGGGATGTCCTTTCCCACGAAAAACTTCCAGATGCGCAATCTCAAGTAGGAGGGATCCGAAGCGAGGCGGACCCATCCGATGGTGGAACGCGGATTGTCGCCAGCAGCAGTGGCGGCCACCGATTGGCAAAGAGTTTGCGTGCCTGCCCCTGAATTGACGATGTTGCGAGCCACGCGACGATGTGCAGCTGCAAGATGCGACCACATGCTGGAAGTGTTGCCATCGCGGACGGAGACGGACTTGTTGACGGAAGCATTTTCGCACAGCGGACAAATGGCCTGCAACGGGTCGCCCTCCTTGCGGTAGAAATAGTTCCAGCAATAGGCGCGGACGTTCTGCGGTAGAGCGGTCACGACAGCCTGGGCACACGTGGCTGGAGGAGGCGGATGTCCGCCTACCTGCTGAAGCGGGCCACCAACTGAGCGTTTGCCATGATGGCAGATTGCAAGGACCTGCATGCACGGATATCCACGTTAGTCATAGGACCAAAAATAGGATCCATGTGGCATGAGATATGCTAGGTTATAGGAACATCGATACATGCAGTGGTTGCGAAGGCCTGGACAGGCGGAACCGACACATTGAGCTGAGTCACAGTGGTGGTGTCGAGGGGGTACTTGCTGACTCACCAAGATATGGCTGAGGTTGAGGAGGCACGGGGGTTGACTGACGGCTGACGGCGGAAGTGTAGATGCATGCGAATCAAAATGAGGTGCCAGGATTAAGAACGCCCTGAGAAGTGGGGGGGGCCGAATCAGGGATGCAGTAGATGTGGCGTGCTGCGGCGGCTGGAGGAGCGAGTACCTCACAACCAGAGCGTCGACTGGAATCTGAGAACGTCCCAACAATCCAGCAACGTTGGATGGCCGTATGCCATAGATCCGCACGATCAACGGTCGGCGACGGAAGGCAGAAGGCAAGACGGGTTCGAGGGCCTGCCAGGTCGCA
>SZWC01004925.1:11542-26336 GCA_023375785.1 Penium margaritaceum
GGGTTGGGGATGGTGTGGACTGTTTGGGGAGGGGGGGGGTGAGGTTCAATGGTTGATTTCATCACGATTGACTCTGTTGTGCCCATGGAATGTAGGGTTGTGTGCTTTTGGAGTGTGCGAATGGTCGTGCCGATTCGAATAGCTACAGTGAGAATCGCAGGCGTTAGAGTTGGGGTCGGCTGACACGTTTGATATTGCCTCGAGAAATCTGAATCCCGAACCAGAGTGTTGGCCATGAGTAGACGGGCTGAAAAATCGCTTAGCTCGAGAAATCGCTTCGCTCCATGGCAGCTGCAGTTGCCATTCGCTGTCAGCGGGGTGGGCCTGTTGGGGGCGAGAGACCGGGCTCCACTGGCATACGCTTGCTCGACAGGGAGTCTGCTGCCGGCTCTCACCAGTGAGTTCACCCCCTTCCTTCCAACGGATAGTGCGCTACAGCACTTGGCACAGGGCTGGGACCTGGTGGAGGAGGAGCTGCTCAGACCGGTGTTTGAGGCTCTGCCCACTGTGGAGGTGCTGCAGCAGGGCGTCACGACTGGGCTGTACCAGCGGATGTGCAGGCTGTGGTACTCGTTTCGGCGGGAGGGGTGGATTGCAGCCTGCGGTCAGCTGGCGCAGAGACGTTGTGGGTGCGCACAGGGGGGCCTGGAGGCATGCGCCCACCAGCGTGGCTGCGAGCGCCACGCCCGCCAGCATTTCTGGGGGACGGCGACGAGTGGCAGTGCCCTCTGGTTGTAGGCGACCCCACCTGGCCGACAGGATCGGACGTACTTAGACCCGACAGACTTTCGCCTTCATGCCCAGCTATGGTTGGGCCTTCCCCTTCCCCATATGGAGAAGGTGGGCCTTGATGGTCTAGACCCGGGCGCAGTGACCAGGAGACGGCGGATTGATGAAGCGATCCAGCGTGTCCATAACGCCATTAGGGACGAGCTCGACGACATCTTCCGTGAGCACCGGCTGTCTTTCACAGTGGAGAGCAGTGGCGTGCCCCGCTAGGCAGAGGGGGTGCGGGGTGAGCCACGACCGGACCTGATGTTGGCTGACCCTGAGTCGGGCCTGACTTGGGTTCTTGACGTGACTACCGTAGATCCCCACGGGGACAGGAACTCTGGGCCCGGCGTGGCGGTCGAGGCAGCAGAGAGAGCCAAGGTGGAGCGGTATCGCTCGGCGGCTCGGCCGGGACGCCACATGCGCCCTCTTGCATGGGAGACCTTGGGTGGCATGGGTGATCACTTCTGGTCCTTCCTGGCCCACTTTGCCAGGATCTGCCTGGCACGGGGGCCACGGCGGTGCTCTGCGGAGGTTTTCAAGCGGTGGGCCCAGCGTGCTGTGGCTATTGTGGCACAGCGGGTTTCCATCGCTGGTGTGCGCAGTCAATGTGCTGCTATCCGTTGCTACAGTGTCGTGCATTGCGCGGCGGCGGATGACTGCCCGGAGGGAGAGGATCTTCCGCTGTTACGTGGTGTGGGGCTGCCTCTTGCCCTTGGGCTGTCTCCTCTGTGTTCCGTTGAACCGGTCTTTGCCGGTATCTAGCTCACATTTCTCATTTCTTTCACATTCCCACCGTTCATGTGCCAATGGTGGCGGCGTCACTTTTATACCCCGTAGTCTGTGTCGGTCAGGGGCGGCTTGCATGTTCTCCCTTTACATGAATAAAAAAACTTCAATTCAAAAAAAAAAAAGAAGAAAAAAAGACTGCTGTTTTCTCCGCAACTTCGCGCTTCATCTCGAGAGCGTGGTGGAGAGCATGGTGGAGAGCGTGGTGGAGAGCATGGTGGAGAGCATGGTGGAGAGCATGGTGGAGAGCGTGGTGGAGAGCATGGTGGAGTGTGTGGTGGAGAGCATGAGCTGCGTGACCTGGAAGGTCTCACTCCTCAAAACAGACGGTGATGGCGTGACTGTGCGGGGTCTCTGCACGTTCGAAAGTTTCTCGTCGCACCTCGCGCTGCACTTCATCAAACTGCCGACTTCACAGTTGGGACATGCAAAGTCGCGGTCAGCTTGTAATGTGGCCGTGTGCTATGCGCTCCTAGTGGTGGAGCTTAGAGTGGGACGGAAGACGCGCACGACCGGACACACTTCTGCTTCCTCGTTCGCACTCTGCAGTGGGTCGCCGAATTTGGCCTCTCCAAGTAGCCCGGGGTCAAAGGTCCGACGCAACGGCCAGAAGGCGACTGAAGCCACTGCATGCGCAACGGTGATCGGATTTCTCAGAAGCATTTCACTCGCTGGAAACACGTCGTGGGATTGAAAGCACCCATTCTTTTGATCCTGATCGGATTTGAGGATTTGCGTATTTGATTGGACTGGAGTGGTTGCATTTATGAAGCATTAGGTTCAATCAATTAGATCCTTCCTCCCTGCCTCCTGCCTCCCGCTTCCTTCCTGCTCCCCCCCCCCCCTGTCTNGAGCACGAGGAGGTGAATGTGGAAAGGGAAGGGAAGACTAGGGTGACTGAGGCGAAAGAAATGGACGTGGGTCTGGTGACTGGCAGACGCACGAGGAGAAAAGCGGAGGATGCTTCACCGGCTGGGAGGGGAGCGGGCAGAAGCAGAGGCAGAGGCAACGGCAGGGGCAGAGGCAAGGCTACGAGGGGGCGGACGAGAAAGGGACGGGGGCCAGCAGGCGGAGGAAGTGAGGGCACGGAACTGGATGCTGGTGATGACGATGCCGCTGCTAATGGTGGTGGTGATGGAGGCAGTGGAGCAGCAGCTGTAGCAGCAACCGCAGATGGTGGCAGTTCAGGCTATGGCGTGGAGGATTTCGGCCATTTGCATGTGCACATGTTTGAGGATGTGGTGGGTGGGGATGGGGAGAGAGTGGGGTTAGGAAGAGAGTGCGGGGGCGAAGGGGGCGTGCGTGTGAAGGTGTGCCGGTGTGGGTTCCGTGTGGAGGTGGAGGAAATCTGATGAACAATCTTCCTGGCGCCTCGCCTTGCTTGCCGATTCCGGCGGCAGTGATGGCTCAGCAGCAGCAGCGGCAGCAGCAGCAGCAGCAGCAGCAGCAGCAGCAGCAACGTTGCACATAGAGCCCCTCCATAGGGTAACAGGACCAGGAGGACGAGCACGTCAGAATCTGACGCCTGCCTGGCCTGCAGCACGTGTCTTGCTCGTGCGTGTTGTGTGTTGCGGATGGGGTACATGACAGAGCGCAATGTGGCGAAAGGCCAGTGAGGGCAGGGGCTGCCCGAGCGCACCGCTGTACCTCTCGCCAGTTGCGGCAGTGGTGTCATCTCTAACATCATCTCCAGCATCCCTTGTGGCGAGTTGCGGCAGTGGCAAGGGCAGCAGTTCAAGTGTGGTAGTGGCGGTGTTGGGTGGCTGTGGTGGTTGTGGTGGTGGTGGTGGCGGTGGTGTTGATGGAGAGGTCTACACCCCTGCAGATGGTTGCAGGGATGTACCATGGCTAGAAGCTGGGAGAGAGAGAGGCGTGTCGGGTGGCAAAGGAGGCAGGCAGCCCCTGCGGTGGAGGAGAGGGGACAAGAGGCCTTTGATGACGGGGCGCGGCAGGCGTTTGTCTGAGACGGCAAGTCAACGCTCGCCCAACTTGCCGGCCAAAGTTGTGCGCGCAATGGCGTGCTTGTCCAGGAGACAGATTCCTCCCCAAGACAAGGCGGCGCAATTGCAGAATTCTGGGTACCGTGTTTTGTCGCTGCGAACAAGACTGTGTGGGCGGAAGGGGCGTTGTTTCGATTGCTCCCGTGATGGCCTCTTTGGATTGGATGTGACATTGGCAGCTGGAGGCAACAGCGAGCCAGATGTCCTGTTGTGCTGTTGTGCGAGGTCGAAGGGTTTTATGGAATGAAAGAGGTGAACAGTTTTCGCAGTCTGAACTAGGTGACATGCCCGATCTTCCATGTACACTATCAAGTACAGAATTGACCCCATTATTGTGAAATAATGTATGCATGCCCTGGACCCCTGGCCATCAAATGCTACCCGCCCGGGTAGTGTCGGTCAAGTCAACGTTGCATAGAGCCATGCAGATGATCAAGCAGAAAAGGCAAGTTGGATGTGCACATCATAGCAGCTACAGAACTCAAGTGAGAGTACGAGAGAACTGGGTGCGATGACTTAGAAAAAAGGGTTCGGTCACGATATACCCAGTTTTTGGAACTATTAGCTAATATACCAATGTCGCAAAAAATAATGCATATGACGCCGTAAAAAAAATAACGCATATGCCTATGTCGCACAGAAAATGACGCATATGACAATGGCGTACATAAAACAACGCATATGCCAACGTTACACAGAAAAGACCTGAGGAACCCAGAAACGCTAAAAAAAATGTCATGATCCTGCCACATACCATGTAGCATTGATGCATGACATGATTTTTGTCGTTCACTATGTCTTAGACGAGTGCACCATTGCACTTTTTTCCATGTCAGGTCCAAAACACATGCTCTGATCGAGCATGAAAAAGGGGTGGGCGGCTGGTGGATTTTGTTGCGGAGGCTGGGCGGATGGTTGCTTTTGTAATGTAAGGTGGGCGGATGGTTGCTTTTCTTCCAAACCACGGGCGGATCGTTACTTTTCTTCTGAACGACGAGCGGATGAGAGTCACACTTTGCGTTTTATGGGTATTTGAGGTATTTCACCCTAGAAAAAACCCATATTACTTACTAGGATTGTGCTTCGGATGGAGTGGGGAGATGAGAATAGTGGGGGAGTTCCACAAATGACGCCAGGGCTGATGCCGGTATCACCGGTACCGCGGTATACCGTGTTTTTGTACCGCGGTATTATAGTACCGCGGTACGGTATTCCTTTTTGCGGTACCGGTATGGTATCGGTACTGACCTGGCAAGGTACCCCTCTTCTGAACCGCGGTAGAGTAACGTGGTAATGAGAAAGTGAAAGATTTTTTTTGGGCGAAATAGCTCTAATATCCACATTCCAGAAGGGCGGACCCTCCCATATCCAAGTGCGGAGTTTTATGTCCCCCATATCCAGCACTTAAAAACATAAGAACGAGGTATCCTCCTCCCTCGCCATGCTCGATCAGCGACATGCGTCGCTGATCGAGCATAGCGGGGGAGGTCATGCTACACGCACGATCGCGAAGGGCGGCGGACACGTCATCGCCCCAACCCCCCCCCCTTCCACATGTAACACCGCGAGATTGCGGGATCCTCGCTCGCTAAGTCACGAATTCTGCAAACGATCTCCCTCTAAGTATCCTCCTGATCCGATGAAGTATCAAAGAAACATTACATGTGTTCTGGTGTCAATATAGGCTTAACAAAACTTCGACGGTGGTCCCATGGCTACAGAACCACCATGTCAGAATGAGAACATATGGGGACTCTCCTTTTACAAAACCTCACGTTAAAGAATAAAATAACAAGAAAAATTGTCCAATATAAATTAAAACAATGCTAAAGCATAACATAAACCTATTTAATTCTCAAAAACTCACTTAAAACCGTAATACATGAATGAAAAAAATCAATGTGTATAATATTCGACATGAAGTAACATTCATAAATGAACTTGTTAATTTTCATAAATGTTAAGTTTTATGAATATTATGAAATGATCTATTACCTTTTATCAATACGAATGTATGTAACAACATCAGTCTACATATTGGTGAAGTGATGTAATCCATTTAACAATATTCATAAAGATAGAAGGAAATGATATCTATAACAATTAAATGTATAGTAAAACAATGATGCACATAAACATAAAGATACATTGTAACAGGCTGAGTCTCCAGCTCCTGCTCTGAAGTCGTCGTCGGAGTTCGCAGAATGGCGTTCTCAGTCTGCGTCATGGGTTTACCCCCTTCGCAAGACTGAGGGGCAATTGTCATGAACGACCCAGAGCAGGGAGACCCGAATATTTCGAGTCTCCGGAGGCCCATTTCCGTTTTTAACCAAACACCTGGTTTTGGGACCCAAACCGGGGGTTTTTACCTCGAACTCGTGTGTTCGCACGAGTTATTCCGTTTGTTTTATGTCGAAGTTCGTCGTAAACGAACTTCGAGTTTCGTTTTGTTGTTATGGCGCGAAATCGTCACGTGCGAGGCACGCTGGCGATTTCGCGCCAGCAAATTTGACCTCACCCTCGCTTCCCCTATCCCTCGTCCTCTCTTGCTCGTTTGCAAGGAGGGTGAGGGGGGGGCGAGGGCACGAGGCCACGAGGCCTCGCCCTCGAGGCCCTCGTGGCCTCTCAGCCGCCGATCGGGCTGAGGCCGCGATCAGCGGCTGGTGGCTGGCCGGCCGGTGGCTGGCCGGCCGGTGGCCAGCCGGTCACTTGGCCGGCCGCTGGCCGTCCAGCCGGCCGGCAGCGAGCTGGCTGGTGGCCAGCGAAGTGCTGGCCGCCGGCCAGCATCGCTGACGCGAGGGGTGGAACGCAATCACTCCTCGCTTCAGCGAGGTGGGAGGGCCGAACCGGCCCTCCCGCTACATTCCTTCCCACTTATTATGAACCGTCCCGGTTCATGAACAACAAGTAGGATTGTCATTCAGCGAGTCATCAACATTGTGAAAGAAAATTAACAATTTCAATCACCAACTAAACATGAACACGTGCATGGTACTTAGACCTAAGCTGCGGCTTGTAGGTCTGCACGCCTAGCGGCCTCCTCCCTTTAGGCTGGAGCGTCCGCGCGACAACCATGTTGGGCGTCCCCAACCTCCTATGGTCGCTGTCCATGAATGCTGCCCTGTGGGAATGTTGTTCACTTTTCCGCGTTCAGGAGGTACCTCCTGCCACGCGTCGATCTGTGCGAGCTGCAAGCTCACTCCAGTACTCATTGACCATCCCTGTGGGCAACCGAGATTCGGGCTCCCATGAATTATGTTCAGGTCCACAACCGGCCCAATGAACGAGGTACTCCCTGACAACGCGTGACCGAAGAGTACGCTCTCGGTGCTGGAGTAGGCGAAGGACCTCGTATTGGCCGTCGGTAGCCAGGACTGCTGGCGGTGGCTGAACGGTTCCTTCTGCCGTGTATGAAGCCAACAGGCTCACATGAAACACGCCATGTGTCTTCATACTCGGCGGAAGTAGCAATCGGTATGCCACTGGCCCGATGCGTGCCACTATGGGAAACGGCCCAATCCACTTCGGTAGAAGTTTTCTTGCCCCTGGCGACTTCAGCCGAAGGTTTTTAGTGCTAAGCAACACTTTGTCACCGATGTCAAACGAGACCTCTCGGCGACCTTTGTCGGCATATGCCTTTTGTCGCTGCTGAGCTGCTTGAAGGTGACCCTTCGCCTCCTGTAACAAGGAGTCGATGTGCTCGGCAAAGGCTTGAGCGAAAGGAACCTTCCCTCCTGTACTCCCACTCTTCACCAATGAAGAGGGTACCACTGGATGCCGACCACTGTTCAACATGAACGGTGTGAACTGTGTGGACTCGTTCACCGAGTTGTTCACCGCAAACTCTGCCGGTGCTAGGAATTCGTCCCAATCATGCATGGCAGGGTCCACGTACATGCGGAGCATCTGCTCCCGAGTGCGATTCATGCGCTGTGTTTGTCCATCTGTTTGAGGATGAAATGCTGTCGACATTTGCGACTCACTGCCAAAATACTCGTGCATCTTTTGCCAGAACTTACTAGCAAATTTTCGATCTCGATCGGAGATAATGCGCAACAGCAAG
Organism: Penium margaritaceum; assembly: GCA_023375785.1. NCBI lineage: Eukaryota > Viridiplantae > Streptophyta > Zygnematophyceae > Desmidiales > Peniaceae > Penium > Penium margaritaceum. The sequence continues at coordinate 19,166 of SZWC01004925.1, forward strand.
CCGTGGTACTTTACAACAGCCTCAAAGAAGAGACGAGCGGTCTCCTCTGCGTTCACGTCAGTGGTTGTAGGAATGAAGTGTGTCATCTTCGTCAAAAGATCCACAACCACTAGTATTGCATGATGGCCACGGGCCGTGGCCGGAAGACCAGTAATGAAGTCCATGCTGACGCACTCCCATGGAGTCCCAGGAATGGGAAGCTGCTGGAGGAGTCCCGCAGGCTTCTTGTTACTAGCCGTATTCCGAAGACATGGGTCGCATGTCATGCAATACTTGCGGACATCGACACTCCACCCTGGCCACCAATAGTGGTCCGAGAGTGCCTGTCCGGTCTCTCGGGGTCCCACGTGACCTGCGACCGGCGGGTCGTGGAACCGGGAGATAACCTTTGCTCGAAGGTCTCTCGAGTTTGGCACAACAACTTGATCTCCGTGCCAGAAGGTTCCTGCGGCCTCCACCAAGCCGTACTTGTCCAGATTTGGAGAGTCTTGAAACCAAGAATCCACACAGTATCCCATCTGGATCCTGTTTACAAAACTGTTCTAATGGATAATCTCTCGTGGTGGTTGCCATAGAGGTGCAGGGGGATCTGGTAGTTGTACGGTTGTTGTTGCAATGGCCATAAAACACCCACTGACCTCGGTGGTTGCTTTAACTTCCACAGGTTGTCGGCTTAGTGGATCGGCCACATTGATACGTCCTGGCCGATATTCCCATGTGAAGGAGAATCGACTCAGGTATTCGCTCCAACGCGCCTGTCGTCTTGACAGGTTCGGTTATATTTGGAAAACACCAATGGATTATGGTCGGTCACGACCGTTAGACCCCCTTCAGCACCCTTGAGGTAGCAATGCCACATCTTGAAAGCATGTACTACCGCAAGGAGCTCTTGATCCCCAGTCGTGTACCACGTTTCCGCGGGGATGAGCTTTTGGCTCTCATACGCAACTGGGTGACCGTCCTGCATGAGGACGGCTCCAAGTCCTACTACCGACGCATCACATCGAACCTCCCACGGTTGCGATGGATCCGGAAGAGCTAGGACAGGCGCTGTGGATAGAAGCTCTTTGACTTTGAGAAAAGTGTTCTCGTAATCAGATGTCCATACCCAACGCACGTCTTTTCGCATGAGCCTGGTTAGCGGTGCTACCAGGGTCGAATACCCTTGCATAAACCGTCAAAAGTAGTTTGCAAGGCCGAGAAAAGACCGAATCTGCCCAACAGTTTTGGGGCGTGGCCAGTCCACAACGGCTTGGAATTTTCGTGGGTCAACACGGATGCCGTCCTTGCCGACGATGTGTCCGAGGTATTCGAGCTCATCTTGTGCAAACTTGCACTTGCTCACTTTTGCATAGAACTTCTGTTCCCGAAGGATTGTGAGAACTTCACGCAGATGTTCTATGTGCTCTTCTATGGATTTGGAGAAAACCAAGATGTCATCCAGGTAAACCAAGACAAACTGGTCGAGTTGCTTGGCGAAATTTCGGTTCATTTCTCCTTGGAAGGTTGCCAGGGCATTTGTAAGCCCGAAGCATAACACTCGGAACTCATAGTGTCCCATGTGCGTTCGAAACGCGGCTTTGGGCATATCATCTTCCGTGATGCGGATTTGATGGTACCCTTGAGACAAATCCAAGGACGAAAACACTTTTGCGCCTTGGAGTTGGTAAAAAATGTCCTCAATCAGCGGTAAGGGGAATCGATTTTTCACCGTGAGCTTGTTCAACGCCCGGTAATCCACGCACATGCGTAAACCACCGTCCTTTTTGTTCACAAAAAGGATCGGCGCAATGTACGGCGAGCTACTTGGCTCGATCCATCCTTTTGCAAGGTACTCTTTGATTTGGCCTTCGGCCTCTCGCCTTTCTGTTGGACAAAGGCGATACATGGGTCTGAACGGAGGAGTCGCCTCCGGTTGCAGCGGAATCGTGTGGCCCATGTGTCTTTCTGGTGGAAGCCCAGCCGGTGGGTCTTGGAATACATCCGAGAACTCCGCCAATAGAGATCTGATCTCTTATGGCGTGTCTTCCGTCACGTCGTCTTCCACTTTCTGCAGCTGAGCCAAGAAGCATCGACAACCTTGTCGAATACGTCTCTTGACCTCCATTGCAGACAAGATGGCATGGACTTTGAGTCGGGTCGGTGATAATTCCGTACTCGGAATCAACGTAAAGCGGCGTTGTCCTTTTCGGAGGATCAAACGCTTTGATTCAAAGCACATTAGAGCCTTGTTGTCACGGAGCCAGGGATCGCCTAGCACCACGTCAAACGGGTCGAGAAGGTTGAGTACCTTCAACGTGACACTCTGCGTGTACCCGTGAATACAATTTTTTTCTTTACAAGTACCGATCACGGGTACCGTACGGTTGTCACCAACAACAACTGCGCCATTCGATGGCTCGTACTTCAGGCCAACTTGAAGGGTAAAGCCAAGGCTAACAAAAGAGTCGTTTTGCTCCAGTGTCAGCAAGTACGTTCACGGGAGCACCAGCTAGGTGTCCTTTGAACTGCATCGTCATGTTGCCTCCACTCTTCCTAGTGAACAGACTCGATGACAGTAAGCCGAGCTTGTGATAAACATGGAATCTGTACGATGGGCATCGCAACTCCCATGATTCACCCACTCGAGTCCACATCTGATGGGCACGTGTGAATTCAGCCAGCACCTTCCAGTCTTTAAATTTCACTGGGTCGAAATCGTCGACTAAAGGTACTGCGAATGTGATTGAACTCATCACTTTGAGGGCGTTTGCTTCAATCACTGTGTTACAAAACTCTTGCACAGTGGTTGGTGTCGCCACCACTAAGCAGGTTTGGTCATGCATCTCGTCTGGTGATACAAGATTTAGTGGGCAATGTCGATCAGCAAGTGCAGAATGAGGTTCAATGAGAGGGGAGAAAACAACAGAGAAATTTGAACTCGTCAAAAAATCAAATTGTTTAACATCCTCGTCTGAAAACATGAACTCACACTCGTGATCCAGTTTTACCCCTGAGTGGTCCCCACTGACGTCACTCAGGGGTGGGGAAAACCCGCCCCACGGCCCTGTCCGTTACCACGGCCGGGCCCACTGCCGCGACCGCAACCCTGTCCACGGCCTTGTCCGCGGCCTCCTCCTGCACCATCCCCACGAGGTGCTGCTGCAGCAGCTAGCGCCGCGGCCTCTTGACCACCACGAACAGCCTCAGGGCACTGAGCCCTAAAGTGGCCCGGCTGCATGCAGTTGTGGTAGAGCCCTTCGCGGAAGGCTGCGTTGGGACGCTCACGAGCCGCCTGCAGCTCGTCATTCTCGCGGCTGCGCTTGTTATTGGGACCCTTGTGTCCACCAGCCTTCTTGGCTGGAGGGTTTGTAGGCTGCTTGCCCTTGGCCCCGCCTCGCTGTCCGGCTGACCTACCAGCCCCTGCAGCGTCCACGCGCATGTCGCGCCCCTGATGTGTACGCGCGTTCGGCCGTGCATCAGAGTAGTGTTTCGGGTTCGCCGAATACACTACGCTCATGTAGTCGCGCAACGCCCTCTAGCTTGTCCAAGCTTGGCCAGAGGCTGTCGTGGTGGTCTTGTCCTTCAGCTTCTCGCTGGTGAGACCATCACGCAAGTACTCCAGCAGCATGCACTCCGGGTACTTGAACGTTTGAGTTCCATCGCCCTCGGTGAAGCTTTTGGCTTCCTCCACGAGTGCAGTGAACTCGTTCAAGTAGGATTCAAACGAGCTGCCCAACTGCCTGAAGTCCTTGATCTTGTGGAAGGCGCGCTGTGCCTCCTCATGTTGGGTGCAATTCTTGCGCATGATCGCGCAAAAAGTCTCCCACGGCATGGGCTGCCACTCGAGGTGCGGTTGCGGTGCAGTCCACTCCTTGACCACGTACTTGGAGAGTTTGTCTTCAAGCCGCGTCGTGGCAAGGTCACCCCACTGGCTGAGTAGAGCCTTGTGGACACGTAGAACGTGCTCCATGCGGTTGAGCTATTCGGTCAACTTCACGCCCTTCCGGAAGATCTCCACACTGTGGAGGAAGGACGTGTTCATGACCGACCCCGAAGTCGTCGAGGTAGGCAAGTCGTCGCTGCCACCGGCAGTGGCATCCGCAGTTGTGGCACGCTGAGATTGCTGTTGCATCCGCACCTGGGTCACGCTCTGCAACGCCTTGTCGAGGTCGTTGCATCGGCAGCTTGCCTCATGGGCGGCCAGGCGCTGCAGCTGGCGATCACGGTCAAGGTCCGTGATGCTCTGCCCGACGTGGGCCAGCAGGTTGGCGAACGCGAACTTGAGCTCTGATGTCGTCAGAGCATTGGTGATAGCCTCCAGGGCCTCGCGTTGTCCGTGCACCCTTACCCACTGCAAGAGGGTACGGTTCGCGTACACGCCTCGAAGGAGTCCCACCTTTCGGAGGAGACTGTCGTTGGCGACGAAGCTCGAGTGGGCGCTGCCTTGCCCCATTGCGGCCGCATCATAGGAAGGAGGGTCCGCCCCCATTCCTCCGAGTGGTGCCGTATCTCCACCATCGGTGGTGATCTTGAGTCGGCCTGCGGCCTCGGCAGCAAACTCCGCGAGCCTACGACGGTCATCGCGAATTGCCTTTGCGGCGATGTCGTCCGGCTCGTTCTCGCGGGAACTTCCCGTGTGGCTGCTTTCAATGCCCTTGATGCTCTCGGCAGTCTCGCTGTAGTCGGCAGCTTCAGGCGATGCGGCGGGCATCTTGCCCTTATCGAGCAATCAGCTCGAGTTCGTTGTACGACGATGGCGATGGTCGCGATCCTCGTCGCCTTCGCCATCGTCGACGTCGTGCTCTACGTCGGGGTATCGCCCCGGGAGATCCTCCTCCATGGAATCGTCCGTCGCGTGAGAGTCGCCCATGTGCGCGTCGACGTGCTTGTCAAGCACCCTTTTCGCCTCCGCACGCTACTCGGTATCACCGAGGTTGGCGTCGGTTGCCTTTGGCGGTAGGGTTGCCCTTGGCGGTACGGTTGCCTTTGGGTTGGCAACCGTGCTCGCGGCGGCGGCTCCCAAAACTTGGAGTCCACCGAGAGCTCGTGGTGAGGCCGTCACCACCTTGCCCTTGTTGGTCCTAGACGGTCCGGCACTTGCCATCTCGTCGCTCGTGCAACTAGCACGTGAAGACCGTTGTGAGGATCACCCCACTACTTTGAGGAGGAATCGCCTCCTAAAGTCACGCTCTCACGATCGGTGAGGCAATTATAAATTCAATTTCGACTTTTCTAGGCCGCCATGTTGGCACAAGGGCGTGGATTTTGGAACTAGTCTTCCTAAGCCGTGACTCACGGCGATTGGCAAGGACTAGTACCTAGGGAAACAGAAATTTACAATACAAGGAATTGACAAGAAGTGTGAGTACCGCTCACAAAGCTAGGACAAAGAATGGAAGAGGAATTACACATTTCCTAGCAACTTTTCCAATCCTTCTTCTAACTTCTTGTCTTCTTTCTCTCTTCTTGTCTTCCTTGGCCTCCTCTTAAGTCTTCTTTGCGCGTCTTGCGACCCTTGGCGGCGTCCTCCTTGAGCCGGCGACGTTGGGGGAGCCGCCAAAAGTCCCCAAGGTGTCACGCTCCCTCTTTTTAGGGTGCTCTCAGGTCTTGAGAGTCCCTTAGCTTGGGGAGGGGTGCTGTCCCAATTTTTGATGAAGGGGTTTTGAAGGAACCTTGAAGATGGAGAGGATTTTGTGGTTTTTTAGGGTGGGGACTCCCCACTCCGCCCCACAAAAATCTTCCTAGCCCTGTGGAAGTAAGGAGAGGCTGGAAGGAAGAGTCTCCACAAAGTAGAGATTTTTTCAAGCTCTCTAACGCAATTTACGGCGCTTCAATCCGTGAAGTGTGGATGCCGTAGTCCATTCTGGCGTTTTTACTGCTGCTTGCAACTGCCGGCGACGTTTTATCTATGTCGAAGCCGCCGTTTCCGTCCAACCCTTGGTCGCGAGGGTCGTCTGGCTCTGAGAACCACTGTAATGGGCTGAGTCTCCAGCTCCTTCTTTGAAGTCGTCGTCAGAGTTTGCAGAATGGCGTTCTCAGTCCGCGTCATGGGTTTACCCCCTTCGCAAGACTGAGGGGCAATTGTCATGAACGACCCAGAGCAGGGAGACCCGAATGCTTCGAGTCTCCGGAGGCCCATTTCCGTTTTTAACCAAACACCTGGTTTTGGGACCCAAACCAGGGGTTTTTACCTCGAACTCATGTGTTCGCACGAGTTATTCCCTTTGTTTTATGTCGAAGTTCATCGTAAACGAACTTCGAGTTTCGCTTTGTCGTTCTGGCGCGAAATCGTCGCGTGCGAGGCACGCTGGCGATTTCGCGCCAGCAAATTTGACCTCACCCTCGCTCCCCCTATCCCTCGTCCTCTCTGACTCGTTTGCAAGGAGGGCGAGGGGGGGGCGAGGGCACGAGGCCACGAGGCCTCGCCCTCGAGGCCCTCGTGGCCTCTCAGCCGCCGATCAGGCTGAGGCCACGATCGGCGGCTGGTGGCTGGCCGGCTGGTGGCCGGGCGGTCACTTGGCCGACCGCCGGCCGTCTAGCCGGCCGGCAGCAAGCTGGCCGGTGGCTAGCGAAGTGCTGGCCGCCGGCCAGCCTCGCTGACGCGAGGGGTGGTGCGCAACCACCCCTCGCTTCAGCGAGGTGGGAGGGCCGAACCGGCCCTCCCGCTACATACATGTTTACATATGATAAATATTATTCATATACATGTATATACGTGTATAAAAATAGATATTTATGTATAAATATATACATTTATAAATAAAAGTATACATGTTTTTACACGCAAATAAAGATATACGTGTATATACATGTATAAATATATACATGTATGAATATAAACATACAAAACACATAAATGTATAAATATCCATGTGTATAAATAGAAATACATATACATGTATAAATATACATATATATGTACATGTATAAATATAAATAAATACACATACAAACATACATGTATATAAGTTCATACATGTATAAGTATAAATGTATGTATATATAAATATATATAAATGTATACATGTATAACTATACATATACATATACATATGCATACACACACATACACATACATATACATATACATATACATGTACATATACATATACATATACATATACATATACATATACATATACATATACATATACATATACATATACATATACATATACATATACATATA
>SZWC01004925.1:91661-107588 GCA_023375785.1 Penium margaritaceum
GGACGAGTCGGGACGAGCGGGGCAGGGGCGCGTGAGGAGCACCTATGGCGGCGGCAGAACAGCTCGAAGAGCCCGCAGTTCGAGGAGCAGCGTGGAATGTGCTGACGTGGTGCTTGAGGCTGAAAGGGAATGCGCCAGATTTAGCTTTGGCTTTGGCTGGGTTTGCTGCTGTGGTTCCCCACAGATAGTGAATGTGGGCGGGGGCAGTGGTGGCGATAGTGGCGCTCGTAGCTACCGGTGCTGCTATTGCTGGTGCTACTTGTGACATAGGTGTGCACGATGGCGTTGTTGTTGCTGCTGCTGCTGCTGCCGCTGCTGCTGCCGCTGCTGCTGCTGGTTTTGTGGGTCTGTGAGCCGATGCTGCCGAGGTCGAGACAGCGGAGAGGACCACCGTCCGCTGCTTCGCGGCAACTACCTTCGAGACCGACACAGAAGGTGCACTTGCGGTCGGTGTGGCGGACGCTGCTACTGCTACTGCTGCTGCTGCTGCTGCTGCTGCTGTTGTGACGCGGGCGGCGGCCATAGGCACCACCTTGCAGAGGCGCGCCGCAGCCGTCTCTAGCAGGCACAGCCGCAGCCTGCCGCGTCGCTGGCCTGTCTGTCGAAGTAAAATTTCGGAGAGACACTTGAAGATGGTCGATGTTTGCCTGGTCGACTGAGTTTTTAACATACATCGCGCTTAGAGAAGATCTCAGGGGGCGTAAACACCATATACCCCTGTTTCCGGATGAAAGGCCTCATTCCCCCCCTACCTCGAAACAGTAAGCGTCATTCAACCATAAATACAAAAAGCCAAAACCTATTCGCCCCATTCTTAACAGAAGTGGATTTCAGTTTAAATAAAATAACAATGTATGCATCTGGTTTCTCAAAAGGTAGCATGTGTGTTACGCCTCGATCTGAACATGGCTGGTTCACAGGGATGACATGCGGAGCTGAGGACGATTCAAGGAATTGGGAAGGTTGCATAATTTTTATTTAGTATGCAGTGTACTCCGATGAAAAGTTTCAGACGTGTCGAGCGAATCTACACTATAACACACAGGCAGCGCCACGTGGATCGAGCGAGTGTCTTTGGCTTCTGGGCAGCTGGACGGGATGGCTTGAAGGTCAGAGCCCCTCAAGCACTACGGTTTTGGCTAATTCTATCAAGGATTCCGTCCAATCCGCTACATTGGTATCAAAGCGCCAAGATGCGAGTACGGCGTGCAAGGCTCACTCCACGCCAAAGGGAGTGTAGCGCGCAGCCGGCGCCGCGTGGATCGAGTGGGGGTCCTTGGCCTATGGGCGGTTGGACTGGATGGCTTGAGGGTCTAGTTAGGTTCCCAATAATGCTTGAGCTTGCAAACGTGGAAATCAGGGTGGATTGCCATGCAATCAGATAAGCAAAACCCAACAAAAATCGAGGTTTGCATTTGCTTGATTTCAAACGCACCCAACCATCAAGGTTTGAGTTTCGCAAAATCTTATCTGAGAGGATGCGTGGAAGCTTCCTAGCGACACAGTGCTGACTAGGCGTCAGTGCCAGGTGAGACGGTGACGATAGTCAGAAGTCATGCACACAACGGCAAGGGTCTGGCTAGGAGACACAAGGCCAAGTGACAGAATACTTCAATAGCATTTGCAAAGAGAAATGACAAATGACACGTCCATGGCATAAGTACCTGCCGCGGCGCACGGCGGGTGTCGCACGCGGCAGTGCAAGATCCGTCCTAAAACCGACCCAAAGCCACTGTTTTGGCCGTAACTCTGCGCAGACATATCAGAACGCTACGCCGTCTCAACCTAGACGTGCAAGATCAAAAGCCAGACGCTACGACTGGTCACATGCATCCAGCATCAAACGGTGGACACACAATGCAAAAACATGCAAATTGGGCCCACGGCCAGTCCACTAATAAACTCCTGCGTGCTGTAGAAAAACTGCAGAAGGTCTCGGGTGGCTTCCAGAGATCTGGAACGGCCGTCAGTCAGCTCCAGAACGATAGTCCGCCACCAGATGACGCACCGGTGCCTCTAGGGTCCGCATCCGGGATCTGCACGAGTATGGACACGGCCGAGTGGTCACAGTAAACTGTACAGGTCGACAGGAACGTCAAAAATCACAACACTCCCCCATGACCCGATGGTACGCATGTCCATACACGTGCAGCACTGAGACGAGTACAAAAACGAGTGCAACGACAAATGTGACACGGACATAGACACCCCACACTCATCCACTCTCGAGCAAGGGGCGAAGTCCAACCAAACGAATGGCCAACAGGAACATTCCGTATGCTAGTGCCTTTGTCAAGAAGGTGGCACGCTTCATGTCAGTGCCAACCCAAATGACGGAGATCACGTGCCGCTCCACCACATCCCGCACGAAGTGGTGCTCAACCGCAATGTGCTTCGTGCGAGCATAAGACACCAGAGTTCTCCGCAATGGCAAGAGCACTCTGGTTGTCGCAACGAAGCACAATGGCGGGTACCGACTGGCCAAGCTCAAGGAACAGGCGCTGCAGCCATACCGCCTCAGCTGCCCCTGCACCCAGAGCAACGTACTCTACCTCTGATGAGGTACGTGCAATGCACCCCTACTTTCCGCTACGCCAGGACACAGCGGTCCCACCGAGCAGAAACACGTAACCGGTCCATCTGGGCCCAGTCGCTCTCGGTGTAGCCGTCAAGGACCACCGAACACTGCCGGCGAAAGCAGAGTCCGAGGTACGGTATGGAGACCACGTACCGCACCACTCGCATAGCCGCGTGAAGGGCTCTAGCGCGGGGAGCCTGCAAAAACTGGACAAGGAGGTTGATGGCAATTGCAACGTGAGGACGTGTGGTAGTGGTTAGGTAGATCAGAGATCCGATGAGACGGAGGTATAGCGTCACATCCACTGTCTCCCCTAGTTGTGTGGAGTCGTCAACCTTCAGGGCATCCTGCCCGTCAAGTGTGAGAGGTGTGGAAGCCGTGGGCACTGCACCGAGAAGGTCACTAAAGCGCTTCCCCACAACACGTGCGTATGGGGCCTGATGCAGTAGTAGAGTACAACGTCTGCGGTCTCGCACAACCTCCATGCCAAGAAACACCGCTGTAGGACCATTTATCCTATAGGCAGTCTGGAGGACAGCCTTGGCCTCCTTAACGGCCTCCAATGAAGGAGACACAAATTTGAAGGTCGTCCATATAGACCAGGATGGCAGTGAATCGCTCTGGCGTCCGGCGGATGAAGAGAGAGGGATCTGCCTCGCTCTGTACATATCCCGCACAAGTGAGGGTGCCAATGATCTATTGGTTCCAACACCGAGGAGACTACTTGAAGTCCAACAAGGACTTGCGCAAGCGCCAGACCTTGTCACCGTCCTAAAAGCCAAGTGGCTGAGCCACGTAAATCTCCTCATCCAGAGAGCCATGGAGGAACACATTGTTCACATCCATCTAGTGCAGTTCCCAGTCATGCTGAGCCACTACACCTAGCTGAGGTCATGCGGTCGACAGGGGCAAAGGTGTCAGTGTAATCGATTTCCTCAATGTGAGAGTACCCCTTGACAACCAAGCGAGTCTTTGTGGCATTCCAGTGAGCCATCCGGCTTCACCTTCTTGCGAAAGACCCACTTGACCTGAATAGCCTTCTCCTAGATGGAAGGTCGACTAGCTCGTAAACTCCGTGCTCTCGGATGGTGCGAAGCTCATCCCTGCAAGCAGCACGCCAAGCGTCAGCATCCTGTGATGAGAGAGCTTCCCTCAATGTGCCCGGGTCAGGCACCATTGAGGGAGAGCTCTACGTGGCAAGAGTGCACGCCTCGGTGCTAGGTCAGACGACCAAAAGATCGGCTGTTGTATCACAAGCGATATGAAACCTGCGAGTGATGAGGTCGTGCCCTATGGGACACGCTGGATGTACCTCTGCATGCTCAGTGCGGACACTCAGGCCTAGGGCCTTTGTGCCGGGATCACCACTTGCGATGCTGCGAGCGGAGCGCCTGGGTGCGAGACAAGACACTCGCTGAGCTCCGGAGTCTAATGGTTGAAGACAACCGCCAGGCTCAAGGGAGTAATTCGGGCTTGAGGGGTGCACCTCAGGCTCATGAACGGGCACAATTGCAGATGGGGAGGGCTGAGGCAAGGGCACTGGTGATGTTGTGTGAGGAGATGCAGGTGTGGGAGACACGGAGCTCGGTGTGACAGAAGGAGCAGGTGAGGTAGCTCCACGCACAGAGACAGGAGTGCCGGCGCACATAGGTACGGTCACAGGAGTACGCACAGGTACAGGATCATGGGTATCTGTGGGGCGTGAAGGGATCGGATTAGAAGCCGGCGGTGCTGGAGAGATCTCTGGATCGACAACGATAATTGCTGGGTCATCAAGCGTCGCAGAATTGGTGGGAGCTCGAACGGACACACCAGCTGGCTGATCGGTGCTTGTAAGTGTAGTCTCCCCCATTCGTCAAGAAACCTCACACGTGGGAACGTGTGTGATGGACAACGACATGATCGAAGTCAGATTAAATTATGTGAGGGACTAAAAAAAGAGCGCACCGCGGGACTCAACAATGCGACGATGAGTAGGGTTACAAAAATGCCATGTCTTTGACCGCGCGGAGATACCAACGAAGGCACACAAGCGACCCCGTATTGAGACCTTGGACCCTTGCTGGTCCTCAGTGTACAACATAGAAGCCAAGGACCCCTGGACGCGAACGAGGCGCAAGTCAGCACGGTCGCCGAACCAGAGCTCATACGGTGTGATATGGTCCGGAAGAGGACCGTGCGGGAGGCGGTTCCAGACCCAAGTCATGTAGGCGAACCCTTCAAAAGCGAAGGACTTCGAAACACCGCACTCAGACCGCATAGCGCGAACCGCATCGTCCATGGTGCGGTTCCAGCGCTCAGAAACACCGTTTTGCAGTGGATTAGCAGGAGCGGAGACCTGGTGAAATATCCCGTGCTCGGCGAAGAAGCTGTCCATCTCGCCAAGGAACTCACCGCCGTGATCCGAGCGGAAGGTGTGCAACGTGTGGCGAGACTGACACTCAGCCTTCACTAGCCAGAGGCGAACCACGAGACCAGTGTCACTCTTCTGACGGAGGATGTAGACCCACCGCATCCGGGTGAAGTCATCAATCAGGGTTAGGACGTATCGGCCCTGATCAGACATAGGCTCAACAGGTAGGGGACCAAGAAGGTCTGAATGAACTAAGTCGAGAGGGCAAAGTGCGCGTGAACGAGAGTCAGGGTAGGTGCAACGATTCATCTTACCGTGAGCACAAAAGAGGTAGTCCGTCTTCGGCGGCTTCTCGAACGAAGTCGCATCAAGACCGAGGACGGGCTTGTTGGCTTTAGTGGGTGTGGAGGCACCCTCAAGGATGCCTAGCTTTCAGTGGTTCACTCTACCAAGGTTTGGGCAGCCAATAGACACCAATGGTGAAGAGTGTGGAGCACAAGGATCACAGGCAAGAGTGGGCAGAACTCGTCGCATTCAGTAGATCTGAATCGAAACACGTTTTTATTACTTGGCATAGTGAGATCACATCAGATCCTTCAATCATGTGATCTAAGCTTTCAAAGGCATCCAAGCACGCCCAAAACGGAGCAGTAGAGCCCCTGCTATGGCCGTCGAAGTAACCCTTGGTTGAGCCGCCCACCAGGCCTTGCACTCTAGGCAACGGGAGGCGCTTCGACGATGACCCGTCAAAGCGCCTTTCCTCGCCTAGAAGTCAAGGAGAAGTTCATCCTGGTCAAGGAGGTCCTTATGGTCACCTCATTCATGCCCCTGGTGCATTTGGAGGCCATTAGGAATGAGCTCGGATCCCTCGTGGTGGAATATCCCGCCACCCATGGCGGGTACCAGATTCCACCCACCCAACACCCGTTTTTCGGGCTAGGCTAACATTCTGAATACTCACTCAAATCGAACGATTCAAAGCTCTATCCTGCATGGAAAAATCCAAGGAATCCAAATCCAAAGTCAGATCAGGTGTTTGACCACTTCTCAGTGGTCAAACCAGGGAGTGCACTCAACGGCACTCATAGGAAGGGGCACACCATATCAACAATCTCCCCCTTGCACCGCAGCCTTGATGCCCTGTCCTTGGAACCTGTAGCATTTTAAACTTCACAGCGCAGACCGAGCTCCATGCAGCTTGCATCATGCCTGTCCTTGGGCTGTGCCTTGGTCATGGCATCGGCGAGCATGCGCTTAGTGCCACAATGCACAATAGTTGCATCTCCCTTCGCCACCAAGTCCTGCGCGTAGTGATGACGGATCTCGATGTGCTTGGTCCTCCTGTGTAGCACCGGGTTCTGGGTCAGACTGATGGCACTCATGTTGTCCACATTGAGTACCGTCGGCTTCCTTTGTGGCACGCCGATCTTCTTTAGCAGCCGACGCAGCCACACCGCCTCCTTTGCGGCTTCCGCGAGCGCGATGTACTCCGCTTCGGTGCTGGACAGCGCCACGCAGTCATGCTTCCTGCTTGCCCATGAAACTGGTGCACCACCAAGCAAAAACACGTACCCCGACGTTGATTTTCTGTCATCCACATCAACGGCCCAGTCGGCATCTGAGTAGCCGACCAACTCGAGGGAGTTATCACGCGCTCCCCCTCCAAAGACGAGCCGCGACTGTTTTGTCGCCTTGAGATAGCGGAGGATCCGCTTCACCACTTGCCAATGCAGGGGCCCCGGGTCAGCAACATAGCGGCTCACTTGGCCCTCCGCGAAGGCTAGGTCGGGCCGTGTTGCCACCATGGCATACATGATGCTCCCCATCGCGGACTGGTATGGCACACTTGCCATCTCCTCCTTCTCCTCGTCCGTGCTCAGGCCCATGCTCGAGCTCAACTCACATGTGGTGGTCATGGGTGTGCGGATGGGGTTGCACTCCTCCATGTTGTAGCGGCGGAGCACCTCTTGCACGTACTTTGCCTGCCCCATCTCGAGCGTGCGTGCTTTGCGGTTCCTCTTGATGGCGACGCCGAGGTAGTACTCGAGCTCTCCCATGTCGGTCATTTTGAACTGACCGCCCAGCTGCCGCTTCAGGTTCACCAACTCCTCCATGTCCGATGACACGAGGAACAGGTCATCCACTTAAAGGACCACAATCTGGTGCAACCCCGGCTGCTTTCGCACGTACACGCTGTGATCCGCCTCGCAGCGCTTGAAGCCAAGCTCGGCCATAAAGCCGTCCATTTTCAGGTACCACATGAGTGGCGCTTGCTTGAGCCCATAGAGCACCTTGCGAAGCCAGCACACCTTCCCCAGCGGCGCATCCACCCCGTCCGGCACCTCCATGTAGGCCTCCTTGNCAGGTCATCCACTTAAAGGACCACAATCTGGTGCAACCCCGGCTGCTTTCGCACGTACACGCTGTGATCCGCCTCGCAGCGCTTGAAGCCAAGCTCGGCCATAAAGCCGTCCATTTTCAGGTACCACATGAGTGGCGCTTGCTTGAGCCCATAGAGCACCTTGCGAAGCCAGCACACCTTCCCCAGCGGCGCATCCACCCCGTCCGGCACCTCCATGTAGGCCTCCTTGTCCAGGTCGCCGTTGAGGAATGCGGTTTTTACATCCATTTGGTGGACTTCATAGTCGCGCGCCGCCGCCACCGAGAGGATGGAGTGAATGGAGGCGAACTTCGCCACCGCCGCAAAGGTTTCATTGTGGTGTTCACCTTTTCGCTGGGCGTACCCCTTTGCAACCAGCCGTGCCTTGTACCGCTCCACCTTCCCCTCCTTGGTGAGTTTCTTCTTGAAGATCCACTTGGAGCCGATGATTTTTGCGCCCTCCGGCCTATCAATCAGCTGCCAAGTACCATTCTCTTCGTGGGAGGCGAGCTCACATTTTATGGCTCCCTCCCACTCAGCCCCTTTCTTCTGCTGCAACGCCTCCTTGACGGTCTCGGGCTCCTCTTGCGCAAAGAACGCTCGAGCAAATCCAGTCCAGGTGCCCTGCGCGGCATCGTACCGTTTTTCCGTCCTCCTTGCGCGTCCGCTTCTCCGGGGCTGCTGTTGTTGAGGCTGCTGCTGCTGCTGCCGCTGTTGCTGCTGCTGCTGTTGCTGCCCTCTCACGGTGCCACTCGCACCGCTGGCCTGCTCCCCCTCTCTCGGGGACCGTGGAGATGCGGGCTCACTCCCCGCCTCCTCGTTCAGCTCCACTGCTGCCGGCGCTTCGGACTCATCGTCCGACTCGGCTGAATGCAAATCAGCCGCTCCCCCATCCCCCGGATGGTTGTCGCCGGTTGGAGCCACTTGGACGTCACCCTCTTTTGCATCCTCCGGCGTCTCCCCCTCGAGGAGTGGCAGCCACTCCCCACGCTTGGAAAGACCCGCGTCCTTGTCCGTCCAACGATTCTCCTCATCAAACGTGACGTCGTGACTCTTCACGATCTGCTGCCTCCGCGGGTCGAAGAGCCGGTACGCCTTGCTCCTACTCTCGTACCCGACAAAGATGCACCGGCGATTCCACGGGTCCAGCTTGCCCCGCCCCTCTCGTGCCTGCACAACAGCATGTGCAACACAACCAAAACTGCAGATGTGTGCCACAGTTGGCTTCCTCCCGCTCCACACTTCTTGTGGCGTCTTCCACACCTTGGACAGCGCGTCCTTTAGCGGCTTCGTCAGCGTCAGGTTCATGATGTACGCCGCTGTCCGTGCCGCCTCGTCCCAGTACCGCTGCGCGAGGCCAGAATCGCTCAACATGGACCAGACCATGTTGAGGATGGTGTGGTTTGCCCTCTCGGCGACGCCGTTCTGTTGCGGAGAGTGTGGCGTAGTTTTCTGCCACTCGATCCCCTTGCTCTTCATCCATGCCGAGCAGCCTTTGTACTCGCCACCGTTGTCGCTCTGGAATGCCTTCACCTTCAACTTCGTTTGCCGCTCCACAGGCGCCACAAATTCCTGCATGCATGACAAGACATCGCTCTTCCTCTTGATGATGTAGAGGTAGAGCTTGCAGCTCTGGTCTTCGATAAACGTGACGAACTAGTGCGCCCCACCAATGGAGGGCTCGAACGGTCCACACACATCTGTGTGCACCACGTCCAACTTCGTCGATGCACGCGTCCCTTTGCCGTCAAACGGCTGCCGTGTCGCCTTGCCAACCACGCATGGCTCGCACACGGCATTCCTGGCTGCATCGAGGCCCTTAACCTCAAGGCCCCGCACCACTTCCTTCTTCACCATGTCCCTCACAGTTGAGGGAGTGACGTGACATAGGCGGCGGTGCCACAGGTCCAGATTTCCTTCATCCTTTGTCACGAGGTTGACGGCGTCAGTCCTTACCGCATCGGCAAGGACCTTGGTGCGAAGAAGGTACAGGTCCTCCTCCCTCTTGCCACGTGCAATCACCTTGCCATCCCCCTCCTTCCGGATGATGGCCTCCTTCTTGTTGAAGAGTACCTCAAGCCCCTTGTCGGTAAGGCGGCTCACTGACAGCAGATTTGCCCCAAAGTTGGGCATGTGGAGCATGTCGGAAATGGTGCACGGAATGAATTTTCTGTTCACCACCGACTGCGAACATTGCCTTCGCCCGCGGCCAACTCTGTTTTGCCGTTGGCCACTGTCATGCGCCGCTCGGTGGCGGCGTAGGTGACGAACGCCGCCCGGTTGCATTGTGTGTGGCGGCCTGATCCGGAGTCGATCACCGTGACTTCCGGATCTGTCAAGTCGGTAGATTCCCTGGCCATCATTGTTTGGGTGTCCTTTTTCCCGCCCTTCCTGGGTTGGTCCGACTTCTTGTTGGGGCAATCACGTGCATAGTGGCCCGGTTTGCCACAATTGTAGCACTCCCCCTTGTTGTCACCTTTCTTGGTACCCTGCTTGGCACCCTTCCCCTTCTTGTCTCCCCCTCCACCTTGAGGGTGGACGGCATAGGCAGAACTTGATGTTGCCCCACTCTCTCTCCCACCACGCCGCATCCATTCATTGCGGACGTACTCAGCCACCTTCGGGTACTTTAGCTCATCGGCGGACCAGCCGCCTACGACGGTGATCATGGGACTCCAACTGTCCGGCAAGGCCAGGAGGAGGATCATGGCTTGCAACTGAGGATCGACCTTCCATCCGGTGGCTACACACTCGGCAGTGAGGGACTCAATCTGCTGCAGGATCTCCATGATNTCTCTCTCCCACCACGCCGCATCCATTCATTGCGGACGTACTCAGCCACCTTCGGGTACTTTAGCTCATCGGCGGACCAGCCGCCTACGACGGTGATCATGGGACTCCAACTGTCCGGCAAGGCCAGGAGGAGGATCATGGCTTGCAGCTGAGGGTCGACCTTCCATCCGGTGGCTACGCACTCGGCAGTAAGGGACTCAATCTGATGCAGGATCTCCAAAATGTCGTCGCCTTCGTTGGCTCGGAGGGTGACGAGCCTCTTGAAGATGAAGAGCTGGTTAGCAAGGTTGGTGGACTGATAGATGGTGCAGAGTTTCTTCCAGGCCTCCGCGGCCTCCGTGCATCCTTGAATCAATGCGCGCTGCGGCGGAGCTAGCGCTAACACCAACAATGCAAGCGCCTTCTTGTTGCGCTTCTTGTACTTGTCCACTTCCTCCGGCGTCGCCGTATTCGGAGGCGCGGTATCTTCACCGTTGACCAGCTCAAGCAGGCCCTTATCATTGAGGTAGACCTCAAACTGCCACCTCCACAAGGGGAAGCCGTTTCCATCAAACTTGGAGACGGCGCCAATGCTCTCTTGCTCGGCCGTTGCCATGGCGCGCGGCAGTAGCGTGAAACTTGAAGAGCTAGGGTCCGTCTAGGCACGTGGGCCCATAACCCTTTGTTGGCTCTAGTGGGTGTGGAGGCACCCTCAAGGATGCCTAGCTCTCAGTGGTTCACTCTACCAAGGTTTGGGCAGCCAATAGACACCAATGGTGAAGAGTGTGGAGCACAAGGATTACGGGCAAGAGTGGACAGAACTCGTTGCATTCAGTAGATCTGAATCGAAACACGTTTTTGTTACTTACCATAGTGAGATTATATCCGATCCTTATAGCCTGTGATATAAGCTTTCCAACGCATCCAAGCATGCCCAAAATGGAGCAGTAGAGCCCCTGCTACGGCCATCGAAGTAACCCTTGGTGGAGCCGCCCACCACGCCTTGCACTCTAGGCAACGGGAGGCGCTTCGACGATGACCCGTCGAAGCGCCTTTCCTGGCCTAGAAGTAAAGGAGAAGTTCATCCTGGTCAAGGAGGTCCTTATGGTCACCTCATTCATTCCCCTGGTGCATTTGGAGGCCATTAGGAATGAACTCGGATCCCTGGCGGTGGAAAATCCCGCCACCCATGGCGGGTACCAGATTCCACCCACCCAATACCCGTTTTTCGGGCTAGGCTAACTTTCTGAATACTCACTCAAATCGAGCAATTCAAAGCTCGATCCTACATGGAAAAATCCAAGGAATCCAAATCTAAAGTCAGATCAGGTGTTTGACCACTCCTCAGTGGTCAAACCAGGGAGTGCACTCAACGGCACTCATGGCAAGGGGCACACCATATCAACAGGGGTGTGTCTGAATGAGCTTCAACACAGTGTCGGAGCCTACATGACACAGGCGGCGATGAAGCAATCAATGGTGCTCAAAGGACAGAACACCATTGACAAAAACATGAGCGGAAGGGGAGGGGGAGCAAGGAGCACAAGTCCGAGAGACACCATACACGTCATCCACAACAGTGGCACGAAGGACAACGCTACGAGTGTCATTAGCAGTCACAGTCGCAGACTCTATAGTGTGCTCCACAGAGAGTATCATCAGTGTGCAAGCACATACAGAAAGAAAACTAAGCTCAAGGTCAGGCACAAACAACACCTAAGAAAGATACAGGGGTCCAGATAGACTATCGAAACAGACGACCCCAACACCCTGGACTGGCAAGGACTGACAAGAGCATGTGCGGACAGAACGAACAGACGCAATAGGGTCAAGATCAACGCAATCACTGTGACGACAGGTCATGTGATGAGTGACACCGGAGTTAATGATCCAAGTGCCACCGGGATCACAACTAGAGGACGTCACTGTACAACAGGCAACGGAACACTCGGCCTCGGACGGACGTTGGGCAGCAGGTGGGGAGGAACGACGAAGGGCACAAAAGTGAGAATCATGAATCCAATCGGTATAGTCAGGCCCAACGTCATCACATGCCAACTGGGCCACCCTACACAAGTCATCCCAAGCCACAAGAACAGACAAGCAGACAATCTATGAACCACCCAGCTGTGACAACACACTCGCACCTCCCTGAAATCTAAGCACCAGAAGGTGTCCAAGCTCGGCGATGGTGCGGTCACCTGGGTCGAGGTCGCCGCTGGTCACCGGTGGGGAAGCGAGAACTGCTGCGGTCATGGTCGCCGCGCGCCCGGAGGATGTGCTGCTCGACGTAGACCGTAGTGCGTGCACAGCCTGGAGCCCCCGAGTAATTCGTGCCCAGTCGAGCAGCTTCTCGCACTCGGTGTAGCAATGGGCGCGTCCATTGTTGTCGTAGTGAATGGAGCGTCCACTGCTACTGCCCGATGACGACTGCTGCTGCGACTGCTGCTAGCCCGAGCCCCGCCTTCGTTGTCCCTTCTTCCCCTGTGATGCTACCGCGACACCCGGTGTCTGAGTCGGTATAATCGGGGTGGAAGGGGAGGAGGAGGACGAGACAGAGGATGGAGGAGTCTGCAGGAGGGGCATCAGTGGTGATGCAACAACTGCTGCAGCAATGGAGGTCTCGTGATGAGCCACGGCTGCCTCACGAGCGGAAGTCACCTAGAGGAAGAGCTGGTGTGCCCAAGGGATAAGCTACAGTGAGGCCAAAAAGGCTTGAGCACGGCGTCCCTGTACCGCGTGAAGATGTCTGTGTGCTCAAGGTGAACCCCGAGCATGATCGTGCGGAGCACCTACAGCTGTGTACCTCCTGAGGTCCCAAGGCGCGTGTAAATGCGCATGGCGCGTCGCCTGTAGTTGGCGGCAGGCTCAGAAGGCCCCTGGCAAAGGGAGTGAAAGGCACGGATGTGCATGGCGCGGGTGGCGTGCATCTCTGTAGCAATCAGGGATAATGCTAGGTTCCAGCCCCCGCGTGGACCAGCGCCGGTGCTTGTGCTTGCCTCGCCAAGGAACGAGTGGAAGTCGACAACGGTCTCGGGCGGCATGGCGTGGAGAAGTCCGCGCATCGCCCAAGTTGCTATCAACACCAGAGCTCAGTCCGTAGTCTGATACAGACTGTGGTAGTAGGGCCACACGCCCTATGAAGTGCCCCAGACCTAAAAGAGGATCTCCCAGCAATCAAAGCCATCCTCGCTGACATATCGTGTGGACGACGTCTCGAAGTCATTGGGTTGCCGCTTCGTAAGGAGAGCAACCACAGGCTGGGAAGGTCGAGGGATGGGAAAGACGCCGGGAAGAGGGAAGTCGCTGGGGTGGGGGCCAGGCGATGATCGTAACTCCGGAAAGTGGGATGTGTGTGGGGGCCGAGAGCTCATCTAAAGCTTGCGGATACGCTCCTGAAGCACACGAATCTCGCGCTCGGGGGATTTTCCCTCCATGCCTGGCATGTTTGGATCCTCTTCCGAAGGATGAAGAGGTGGTGGGTCGGC
Organism: Penium margaritaceum; assembly: GCA_023375785.1. Taxonomy (NCBI): domain Eukaryota; kingdom Viridiplantae; phylum Streptophyta; class Zygnematophyceae; order Desmidiales; family Peniaceae; genus Penium; species Penium margaritaceum. The sequence goes on from SZWC01004925.1 coordinate 105,233, forward strand.
TCCAGCTCCTGTCTCCAGTGCTAGAGCTGACTACTGTGCAGAGGGTGCGACCTCGACTGCTCCCTCAGAATTCTGTCGTGGAGTCGTGGAATGTCCTCGAAGAAGCTCGGTGAGTGTACGGATGGCGTCAGTCTGCTCCCGCTGCAGGCGACGCATCTTGTCCTGCTGGCTCCGCAGGTCCTCAATGGCCTGCGAACGTGGGCTCATGACCCGTGAGGAGGAAGAAGAGGGATCTAGTACCCTTTTTTCCTTATCATCGGACGGAGCCATGGTGCCGTTCATTATGGGCCGAGACGTCAAAGTGGTTGAATTGCAGAAACGTGAGCGTGTCTTGAGGAGTTGAAACGCTGGCAGCTTTTGACCCTCCGACCAAAAATTTCACTAAAGCAAGTGCTGACGTCAGCAGGAAATTGCTGATGTTAGTAAGACCTGATGATGTTGGCAAGGAAAAATGCTGATGTCAGCTCGCCTTCCTTTGTTTCTTTTTTATCAACCTTTGCGGTTGTTGCGCGAGCAGGCGACCGCTCCACAACAACCGCGCAGAAGCTTGGCGGAAGCTGCCGTGCAGCTTTCGCTCAGTTGCTGCTGCTACTACGGCGTCAGCTGCAGCAGCAGCCGTGCTGCTGCGTGCATAGCAGCCACTTGGCGGCAGCGTGCATGGCCATGGAAGCAGCTACGCGCTACTGCTGCTGTTGTGCGCTGCGGTTGCTGCACATTGCTGCCGCCGCTGCGCGCTGCTGCTGCTGCTGCTGTTGCGCTACTGCTACCGCCACTACTGCTGCCACTGCTACCACGCTGTTGCTCTGCTGCTGCCGCACCTGATGCTGCCACTGCTGCTGTGCTTCTGCTGTGTTACTACTACTGTTGTGCTGCTGACGCCACACGTTGTTGTTACTGCCGTGCACTGTTGCTGTCGCCGCGCGTTATTGCTGCCGCCGCACGTTATTGCTGCCGCCACGCGCTATTGTCATCCCTGTTGTCGTCCTACTGCAGCTGCTGCTCAGTGCTACTGCTGCTGCATGTGCCAATGTTTGCAGCTGCTGGTGACTGTAGTCTACTGCAGCTGTGTGCTGCTGCCACTAGCAGCTGCAGCTGATGCAAACTCACGTAGTGATGGTGAGCATTATAGACGACGATCTGCTGTCGTCGTCGATATGTCCTTGTGGATCTGTTGCAGCGGTGACTCTCACTGCTGCTGCTCTGCGCGTCTCTGTTGCGCAGCTTGGTGAGACCTGTCTCACTGCTCTGATACCATGAGAAGATGCGTGGAAGCTTCCTAGCGACACACCAGCTGACTAGGCGTCAGTGCCTGGTCAGACGGTGACGACAGTCACACGTTGTGCACACAACGACAAGTGTCTGGCTAGGAGACAGAAGACAAAGTGTCAGAATACTTCAATAGCATTTGCAGAGAGACATGACAAATGACAGGTCCATGGCATAAGTACCTGCCGCGGCACACGGCGGGTGTCGCACGCGGCAGTGCAAGATCGGTCCTGAAAGCTGCCCAAAACCACTGTTTTGGCCGTAACTCTGCGTAGACATATCAGAACGCTACGCCGTCTAAACCTAGATGTGCAGGATCACAAGCCAGATGCTACGACTGGTAACATGCATGCATCCAACATCAAACGGTGGACACACAATGCAAAAACATGCAAATCGGGCCAATGGCCTGTCCACCGATAAACTCCTACGTGCTGCAGAAAAAACTGTAGAAGGTTCGGGGTGGCGTCCAGAGCTCTGGAACGGTCGTCAGTCAGCTAGAGAATGGTTGTCCGCCATCAGATGATGCATCGTGCCTCCTGGGTCCGCATGAGGGATCTGTACGAGTATGGACACGGCCGAGTGGTCATAGTAAACTGTATAGGTTGACAGGAACGTCAAAAATCACAACATTATCCACATAGCTTGATGGTTGCCCAGTTGAGTAGGACTTGATTGCTAGTGTTGAATTTTTCATCGTTGCGAGGTCGGTTGGCTGCTTGCTTAACCGCTTGTTGTATCTTAGCGAGGGTTTCCTTATCTGTTGTTATCTCTCTCTGCATGCTACGCTATTGAAGCTTATGAGACTATGTACGTCTCCCTAGACCAAGCATTACTGTTTCTTATTCTTGCTTGCTTGTTAGGGCGTTAGATGAGTGATTAGTATTGCCATGTCAGTGGCAATAAGGCTAGGAAGCTATGTAGTGCTTTCTTAAACCACATGAGGACGCTCCTTCGCCACTTGGTTCTGCATCAAGAATCTGTACAAGGATGGACATGACTGAGTGGTCACATTAAGCTGTACGAATAAACGGGGATGGCACACATTAGGACATGAGAAGGAGGGGGAGACGGAGGGGGAGGGGGAGGG
>SZWC01004925.1:108986-129656 GCA_023375785.1 Penium margaritaceum
GGGGGAGGGGGAGGGGGAGGGGGAGGGGCAGGGGGAGGGGGAGGGCCAAGGCGAGGAGCAAGGACAGGATGGGTGACATTCATGTCGCCCTGTACAGTTTACTGTGACCACTCGGCCGTGTCCATACTCGTGCAGATCCCTGATGCAGACCCTTGTGGTACAGGTACGTCATCTGGTGGATGACTACCAGCTTGGAGCTGACCGACGACTTTTCCAAAGCTGTGGACGCTACCCTGTACCTCCTCAGTTCTTCTGTAGCACGCAAGAGTTTATCGGTGGACTGGCCGTGGGCTCAATTTGCAAATTTTTGCATTGTCTGTCCATCGTTTGATGCTGGATGCATGCATGTTACCAGTCGTAGCATCTGGCTTGTGATCCTGCATGTCTAGGTTTAGACGGCGTAGCGTTCTGACATGTCTGCATAGATTTACGGCCAAAACAGTGATTTTGGGTAGGTTTTAGGACAGATCTTGCACTACTGCGTGTGACATCCGCCGTGCACCGCGGCAGGTACTTATGCCATGGAATTTTCATTTTTCATTCCTCTGTGCAAATGCTATTGAAGCATTCTGACACTTTGCCTTGTGTCTCCTAGCTAGACCCTTGCCGTTGTGTGCACGACTTGTGACTGTCGTCACCGTCCGACTAGGCACTGACGCCTAGTCGACGGGTGTGTTTCTAGGAAGCTTCCACACATCTTCTCATGGTATCAGAGCGACGAGACATCTCTCGTCGAGCTATGCAGCAGAGACGTAACATAGTAGCAGTAGTGAGCGTAACTACTGTTGTCGATCCACAGGGACCTGCCGTCAACACCAACTGCCTGCGACGTCACCCATGTGAGGGTGCATCAGCAGTAGCCGTGAACAGCTGCACGTGACACCTGTGTTAGGCGGCATCCGCTACCAGCTGCTAGCATTGGCACCAGTTGCGGCGGCAGCAGGCCACTACCGCGGTAGCCGGTCGCTTGCAGCAGTAGCAGCAGCCTGCGCTAGAAGCAGCACACAGTAGCAGAAACTCGCAGTCGGAGTAGCATGCAATAGCGCTATGCAGCGGCGGCAGCGACGACGGGCAGTTTCAGAGTACAGCAGTAGCAGCATTGAGCAGTAGTAGTAGGAGAATACAGCAGCAATAGCAGTAGCAGTAGCGCAACAGAGCAACGGCAAAGCAGCAGCGCGCGGCGGCAACAGCACGCAGCAGCCGCTATGCGCAACGGCTGCCGCCGCTGCACACAGCTGCTGCCATAGCTGCACAAGCAGCCGTGTGGCTGCTGCTACTGGTGCCAACACAGCAGCAGCAGCAGCCAAGTGGAAGCTGCTACGGAGCTTCCGTGCAACTTTCGCGCGTCTGCTGCAGAGCAGTCGTCCTCTACGCAACGGGGTTATAAACCCAAAAAAAGAGAGGAAAGGGGGAAAATGAGGAGAGCTGCCATCAGCATATTTCTCGCTGATGTCATCAGGTCATGCTGATGTCAGCAACCACATGGTGGCGTCAGCATTTTTGCTATGTTAAGTTTTTGGTCGAAGAGTTAAAAGTTGCCAACGTTTCAACTGCTCAAGAAACGAAGACATTTTTGCAATCCGACCAAGTTGAGCTTTTGGCCCATAATGAGCGGTGACATGGCTCCGTCCGGTGGTAAGGGAAAGAGGGTACTAGATCCCTCTTCTTCCTCCTCAAGGGTCATGAGCCCATGCTCGCAAGCTATTGAGAACCTCCAGAGCCAGCAGGACGAGATGCGTCGCCTACAACGGGAGCAGACTGACACAATGTGTACACTCAGTGAGCTACTTCGGGATCAGTCCACGGTCCCACGGTAGACCTCTAAGAGAGCTGCCGGTGTCGCACCCTCTACACAATTGTCAGCTCCAGCACCGGAGGCAGGGGCTAGATGCGACCCGCCAGCTCTCGATCCTTGGGATGAGGATCCAAATATGCCTTGGCATGGAGGGCGACTCTCTTGAGCGTGAGATTCGTGCACTTCTAAAGCATCTCTGCAAGCTCTAGATGAGCTCTCGACCCCCACACACATCGCGGTTTCCTGAGATTCAATCGTCGCTTGACATCCACCCCAGCGACTTCCCTCTTCCCGGTGTCTTCCCCATCCCTCGTCCTTCTCAGCCTATGGTTGCTCTCCCTACGGAGTGGGAACCCAAGGACTTCGAGAAACCGCCCCCACCTTATGTTTGCGAGGACAGCTTTGACTGCTGGGAGATCCTTTTCCAAGTTTTGGCCACTTCAGAGGGATTGTGGCCCTACTACCACAGTCCATATTAGACTACGGACTGAGCACAGGGGCTGACAGCAGCAAGGGCAATGCGCGGACTTCTTTACGCCATGCCGCGCGAGACTGTCGTCGACTTCCGCTCATTCCTTGGCAAGGTAGGCACAGGCACCGGCACTGATCCACGCGGGGGCTCGAACTGGCATTATCCCTACTTTCTGCAGAGACACATGCCACCCGCACCGCTCACTTTCTTGCCTTTCATTCCCTTTGTCAGGGGCATGCCGAGCCTGCAGCCGATTACTAGCCACGCGCCATGCGCATCTACATGCACCTTGGGACCTCCAAAGGTACATAGCTGTGGACGCTCCGCACGATCATGCTCGGAGTTCGCCTTGAGCACAGAGACATCTTCATGAGGTTTAGTGACGCTGTTCTCGAGCCTGTTTTGGCCTCACTGCAGCTTCTTCCCAGGGCACACTAGCTCTTCCTCCAAGTGACTTCCGCTCGTGAGGCAGCGGCGGATCACTAGGAGACTTCCCTTGTTACAATAGTCGTTGCATCACCACTAACGCCCCTCCTGCAGTGTCCTTCTCCATCCTCTACCACTTCCTCCTCTTCTCCTTCTACTTTGCTTACACTGACTCAGACACAGGATGTCGTGGTAGCAGCACAGGGGAAGAAGGGGCGACGGAGGTGCGGCTTGGGATAGTAGCAGTCACAGCAGCAACCGTCATCGGGTAGTAGCAGTGGACGCTCTTTTCACTGCCACAACTGTGGAGGTGCACATCGCTATACTGAGTGCCAATAACCGCTTGACTGGTCGCGGATTACTCGCGAGCTTCAGGCTGCGCACGTACTACGGTTTACGTTGAGCACCACATCCTCCGGGCGCGCGGCGACCATGACCGCAACAGTTCCCGCTTCACCACTGGGGAGCAAACAACCCGGACCCACGTGACTGTACCATCGCCAAGCTCCGAAACATTCTGGTGCTTCGCTTTCAGGGAGGTGCGAGTGTGTTGTCATAGCCGGGTGGTTCACAGACTGCTTGTTAGTCTATTCTTGTGGCTCGGGATGACTCGTGTGGGGGGGCACAGTCGACATGCGATGAGGATGGACCTGACTATACCGATTGGATTCATGAGGCTCACCTTTGTGCTCTTCGACGTTCCTCCCCACCCTGAGTGCACAGAGCTCTCCCTCTATAGCGCCTGACCCGGGCACACTGAGGGAAGATCTCTCATCACAGGATGCTGATGCTTGGCGTGTTGCCTACGAGGATGAGCTTCGAGCCATACGAGAGCAAAGAGTTTAAGAGCTAGTTGACCATCCACCTGGTAGGAAGGCTATTCCGGACAGGTGGGTCTTTCACAAGAATGTGAAGCCGGATGGCTCACTGGAATGCCACAAGGCTCGCTTGGTCGTCAAGGGGTATTCTCAGATTGAGGGCATTGATTACACTGACACCTTTGCCCCTGTCGGCCGCATGACCTTAGCTCGAGCTGTGTTCGGTGTACTGGCACAGCATGATTCGGAACTGTACCCGATGGATGTGAACAATGCGTTCCTCCATGGCTCTATAGATGAGGAGATTAACATGGCTGTGCCTCTTTTTGAGAATGGTGACAAGGTCTGGCGCTTGCGCAAGTCCATGTACGGCCTCAAGCAGTCTCCTCAGTGTTGGAACCAGGAGATCACTGGCACCCTGACTTGTGCGGGATATGTACAGAGCGAGGTAGATCCTCCTCTTTTCATCCGATGGATGCTTGAGTGGTTCACCACCATCCTGGTATATGTTGATGACCTTCTCATTGCGTCTCCTTCACTGGAGGTCGTGAAGGAGGCCAAGGCTGTCCTCCAGACTGCCTACTGGATGAAGGACATTAGGCCCGATACGCACGTGTTGTGGGGGAGCGCTTCAGCAAACACCTCAGCATAGTGCCCACGGCTTCCACACCTCTCACGCTTGATGGGTAAGATGCCCTGAAGGTGAATGATCCCACACAGATGGGGGAGACAGTGGATGTGACCTTGTACCTCCGTCTCATCGGATCTTTGATATACCTTTCCACTATCACACATCCTGACAGCGCCTTTGTTGTCAACCTACTTGCCTTGTTTTTGTAGGCTCCACGCGCTAGAGCCCTTCACGCAGCTGTACAAGTAGTGCGGTACGTGGAATTCACACCTTACCTTGGACTCTGCTTTCGCCGTAGTGTTTGGTGGTCCTTGACAGCTACACTGACAACGAGTGGGCTTGGACCCTAGATGGACGCAGTCGCACCGGTTACGTGTTCCTGCGCAGTGGTACCACTGTGTCCTGGCGTAGCGGTAAGCAGGACTGCATTGCATATAGCCCATCGGAGGCAGAGTATGTTGCTCTGGGTGTAGGGGTTGATGAGGTGGTATGGCTACAGTGCTTGTTCCTTGAGGTGGGTCAGTTAGTTACTACCATTGTGCTTTGTTGCGACAACGAGAGTGCTCTTGCCATTGCGAAGAAATTTGGTGCCTTTCATGCTTGCACAAAGCAAATTGCAGTTGAGCATCACTTTTTGTATGATCTCATGGAGTGACACGTGATCTCCGTCATTTGGATTGGCACTGACGTGCACCGTGCTAACTTCTTGATGAAGGAACTAGCACGAGGAAAGTTCCTGGTGGCCATTCGTTTTGTTGGGCTTCGCCCCTTACCTGAGAGTGGTTGAGTCTGGAGTGTGTCAGTGTCCGTATCACATCTGTCGTTGCAGTCATTGTTGTAGTCATTTCAGTGCTCTACATGGAGGAGTGTTGTGATTTGTGACATTTCTGTTGACCTGTACAATTTACTATGACCACTCGACCGTGTCCATAGTCGTGCATAACCCTGATGTAGACCCTGGTGGTATTGGTGCGTCATCTGGTGGCGGACTACTTGCTTAGAGCTGACCGACGACTGTTCCAGAGCTCTGGACGTTACCCGGGACCTCTTGTAGGTTTCTTGCAGTACACAAGAGTTTATCGGTGGACTGGCAGTGGGCCCGATTTGTATTTGTTTGCATTGTCTTTCCACCGTTTGATGCGGGATGCATGCCTGTGACCACTAGTAGTGTTCGGCTTGTGATCCTGTATGTCTAGGTTCAAACGGCTTATCCTTATGACATATTTGCGCAGAGTTACGGCCAAAATAGTGGTTTTGGGCCAGTTGTAGGACAGATCTTGCACTGCCGCGTGCGACACCCGTCGTGCGCCGTGGCAGGTACTTATGCCATGGACCCATCATTTGTCATTCCTCTTTGCAAATGCTATTGAAGCTTTCTTACACTTAGCCTTGTGTCTCCTAGCCAGACCCTTGCGTTGTGTGCACGACCTCTGACTGTCGTCACCGTCTGACCAGGCACTTGTTGGTTTTTGTGCATATCTCACTATACTCTGTTGTGTCCTCCCGGCTTGTGTACATCGGCGTACAGATGACTAGCGACGAGACTCGTCACTCCTGGAGTGTCTCTCGGTGGAGCCGACGCACACTTAGGCCCACTCACCGTTCGTTGGAGCCTCCTCCCTCCGGTGATGCGCTCAGCTCCATCGGTAGGCCTCTTTGGCTGTCGGGCCGCTGGCGGTCACTGCCACTGCAAATGCTGTCTGTTGTGGCGTTGCGTGTGCAGCATCATGTTGTGCCTAGGGTCCATGTCTCTTGCAGTGTGGCTCTGTTTGGCATCAGTGACTGTCGTAGGCACTACCTGGGTTTGGGTAGCCAAAACTCTTTGTTGTTATTGTTCTAGCTGATTCTGACCACACGACTGCATCGCACCGTCAGTGTTATGGTATGGTCCAGTTTTTGAGGCAAAACGGACGATGCCCGGGTTTTGGGCTGTCGGGCGTTTTTCAGGGCTAACCGAGAAAACCCTGCATGCCAGAAAATAGGTCTTTGACTATTTTCTGATTGGCTAGTTAGCTGAGTAACAAGTTCTACACTAGTGAGGGGGAGCTAGAACTTGGAGGGGCCTCCCATTGTTGCTCATTCTTCACTCCTAATCAGTCACATTTAGTTTTTAGCTGCAATCTGGCGCTAACACTGGCGCGCGCGTTTCTAAGTAACAAATCCAAAGCTTCTAGACTTAGACTCTAGAGCAGCAGACTATGGGGGAAGCAGACTTAAGCAACGAGGGTGGAAGTCCGCACGCTACATCAACAACGCTGCTGCCCCAACCTGCTGCCTAGGATTTCCAGCTTGGTATCAGAGGGCCTTCCGCAGCCGCCAGAGTTTCCTATTGCCGTCGTCGAAGCTTGGGGGCTACACCATGTAGAGCTCCTCACCCTCCAGCGAGCCATGGAGAAAGGTGTTGCTAACATCCATTTGATGCAGCCTCCACCCATGCTGGGCGACAAGGCTGAACAGCACCCGGCTAGTAGAGAACCGGCCAACTGGGGCAAAGATCTGGTCATAATCGACCCCAAGAATCTAGGCAAACCCCCTGGCTGCTCTTCAGCAATAGCTCGTCGCCTTGACACTGCAGCTTGAAGCGCTATAGCCATTAGCCTCCCACGCTGCCACTAGTGCACCACCACCATTCATCCCTCCTGGGCATGCCAACCCAGATGTGTCTACTGCCATGCACTGCCTGGCACAGCAGCAGACTCAACGCCAGCGGCAGACGGTGACCTTTGTCCTTGGCCCCACTTTGGGCATCGGCCGCAGGCATAAGGACTTTGAGACGTCGCCGCCACTGCTCCAGACCTGCGAGAAGTTCCCGAGCTGGGAGCTCAGCTTCCGGATATGGGCACAGGGTGAGGGCATGTGGGCGTACTACACCTTCCCGTATGACCCCACCCTGGCCGAATAGTTGTATGACTTTGGTCGTGCCGTACGTGCTCTAGTCCCTGTCGCCCCTCCGGCTTCCCGCCTTGCCCTCAAGCCCTTCCTCGGCGACTTTGCCGCTGGCGCCACCCCAGACCCTGCAGCCGCGTTGCACGTCCTCACTCGTCCCTATCGCCTGTCCAGCGAGGCTGAGACCAGCCGCCTGCTGCAGGAGTTCAACTCCGTGCACATGGGGGAGACCGAGACGGTCATCCCCTATTGGCAGCGGGCAGAGGACATCCTTCGTTGCCTCGGCACCTCTGCCCCACCCCCTTTGGCAGCGCTCCTCACCATCAAGCGCAGTGCCACTAATGCAAACGCGGACGTCTTTGTACACTACTCTCACAACGTCCTCTCCACCATGGCGGCCTAGGGCACCCTCATGCCTTGGGCATACGAGCTATTCCTCCGGATTAAGGAAGCTCATCTGGAGTCAAGACTCGAGCGCACGGAGGCTCTCGCCACCCCTGTTGTAGCCTCCGTGGCCGTCGCCTCCCCCGCCGCAGCTACCTCATCTTCATCGAGGAAGAAGAAGCGTCAGAACAAGAAAGGCAAGGATCACGAGCAGCAACAGCAACAGCTGTCGACCGGGTCCAGCGGTGGCGGCTCGGTCTGCCACAACTGTGGCCAGCCCGGGCACGGGTGGTACACGTGCCCTCTACCGACGGATGAGGTGCACGTCATTGCCGCCATGCGTTGCCAGTGGTAGCGACGTCTTGTCTCAGCCGTCGTCGTTGTCGCCGGCTTTGATGCCTCGGCCTCGTCCAGCAGCTCCACCACTCTGGTCGCTTTGCCAGTCCAGCCAACACAAGCACCGCAACCACACCATCCGCAGCCGTTGGCACCTCTATTTCCTTTGCCGGCACAGTCCTCCTCCTACACGAGCTCCGGTGCCATCACTCCGCAATCAGTCCATACTCCCGAGCCGTCCTCCCATGAGCGTCAGCAAGAGAAGTTCATCGCGCTCAAGCTCGGCCTGCCTCGCCCTCCTCCGCTTGGGAAGTGGGAGTTGCATCGCCTTTTGCTCTCCTACCTAGCCCTGCATGACTGAGAGAGCTGCAGTCGTGTCGTATTTCCTTGTCTATCTCGTCGCCTCCCATGATCTTCTCTGCCCCTTTTCATGACAACGCTGCGTGGCTTGACGATTGGCAGTCTCGGTTCGCGCCTTCTTCCACCGTGTCCGCGTCCCTTGCTTGCTGCCATGTGACCGTTAGGGATCTAGCGACCCCGATCGAGGACCCTGTTGAGACCTAGATCATGGACTCGTGGGCCAAGCATCACATGACGGCCTCTCGTGAGGCCTTTAGTATGCTCGGTCCTGTAGGCAATGTCTCCTGTGTCCGGACGGGCTCCGGACAGGTGTTGCCTGTCCGTGGTGTTCGCGTCATTCATTCACGTGGTCCTGCCGGTGACGTCTTTCTGACCGATGTCCTCTTCGTCCCAGGTCTCGAGCTCAGCCTCCTGTCCATCACTACCCTTGACCGCATGAGCATGGACATTGTACACTCGCGAGGTGTTGGCACTGTGTCGTTGTGTCCGTCTGGTCTTGTCGTACTGCACGCCGCCGCCCGTGGCAACCTGTGGCATGTACCTTGCATCTCCTCCTCTCCTTACGTCTCATCCCCGTCGGCCGCCATAGGCCATGTGTTTGTCACCAGTACGTTCTCTCCTCAGTACACCCGCCTCTTGCACCGCCGCCTCTGGCACGTCCACTCTGCCGCCGTAGACAGCATGTTCCGCACCCAGCCGGCCAAGTGCCTTGACCCCGAGACTTTCCCTCTCCCGTGCCCCACCATGTGCATTGGTTGCGTTCAAGGGAAGATGCACCGGTCCACGTACCTTTTTTCTTCCTCCCATGCATCCGCCCCTCTCGACCTCGTCCATTGGGATGTCATGGGCCCTCTCCCCACCGAGTTCGTCAGTGAGCATGGCCGCTATGTCCTCACCCTCACTGACGGTTATTCTCACTACCGCTGGATCTTCTACCTTCAGCAGAAGAGCGATGTCGCCCGAGCCACCCAGGACTGGCTTGTCCTTGCGGAGTGCGAGTGTGGCCGCTCTCTTTGCCGCTTTCGCTCCGATCGCGGTGGTGAGTTCATGGGTGAGACCACAGCCTTTCTCACCACCCGTAGGATCCACCATGAGACGTCTGCGCCCTACACGCCATCTCAGAACGGTATCTCCGAACGGTGGAACCGTACCATGGCCGACGCCGTCCGTACCATGCGGGTGGAATCAGGTCCCTCCGATGGCTTCTATTTTGAAGCCATGGCCTACATGACCTGGAACTAGAATCGGATCCCCCGCGGTCCCATTCCCTGCTAGTCCACGCTGTACCGGCATTGGTGCAGTTAGCACGCTGACCTCCATCCGGCTCGCGTCTGGGGCTGCGTGGCCATTGTGTGGATGCCCGTCCCGCAGCAGGGTGGTAAGCTCGCCCTTCGCAGACGTCCCTATACCTTCCTCGGTGTCTCTCGTGAGTCCAAGGCCCAGCACTTCCGCGATCCCTCCAGGCACTACATCGTCGAGTCCCGTGATGCCCTCTTCTTCGAGGACCTATTCCCTTGCGACCTCATTCACTCCGTCTCGTCTGTGTCTATCCCGTCGCGTGGGAGAGTGGTGAGTCCGTCCTCCGTCCTGCCGCTTCTAGATGACACATCCCTCAGTCCCTCTGAGCCGGCAGCCCCAGTCGCGCCCGGTGGTCCCTCCGAGTCGGCAGCCCAAGTCGCGTCTATTGGCCCCTCTGGGCCAACAGCTCCAGCCGCGTCCATTGGCCCCTCTGGGCCGGCAGTCCCATTTGCGTCCACTAGCCCCTCCGGGTCGGCAGCCATAGTCGCGTCCACTGGCCCCTCCAAGCCGGCAGCCCCAGTCGCGTCTACTGGCCCCTCCGGGCCAGCAGCTCCAGTCGCGTCCACTGGTCCCTCCGGGCAAACAACCCAAGTCGCGTCCACTGGCCACTCCGGGCCAGCAGCTCTAGTCGCGTCCACTGGCCCCTCTAGGCCAACAGGCCCAGTTGCACCCGATGGCCCCTCCGGGCCAGCAGCCTTGGTTGCATCCGCTGGCCCCTCCGCCTCCGTTGGTCTATCAGATTTAGTGCCATCGCCTGCCTTGCCACAAAACACACGTGGCCCAGGCGGTAGCCTCTGACCCAGGCCGTCGTTGAGCGTGCAAACCGTCGTAGCGCGCTCCGTGGAGCCTTGGCCCCCCATGGCTCCACGTGTCTCCTCCACTCCCACGGTCGTGAGTGCGGATACTGGCACCAAGTCCCTCGGCCTGACCACCTCGGCCATCATTGGAGACCTTCACCCAGGCTCCGCACAGGGCTACGTCATGCTTCATCATGAGCATCGGCACACTGTCATGGCTGCACTCACACGCATCCCACTTGGGGCTCGAGATGCACATGCTCTCTCAGTCCGCTCCACAGCAAGCCTGGAAGACCCAGCCACCCTACGCGAGACACGAGCCTCTCCTCAGGCCGCACACTAGGATGCTACCTGCGCCGATGAGCTGGCTGCCATCCAGCTGCACCACGTGTTGGACCTCGTCGACCTCCCTCGAGGTCAGAAGGCCATCAGCGCCAAGTAGATCTTTCGGCGCAAGTGGAACCCCGACGGGTCCTTGGACAAGTGAAAGGCTCGCCATACAGCCAAGGGGTTTGCCCATATTTCTAGGGTCAATTACGACCAGATCTTTACCCAAGTTGGGCGGTTTTCCACTAGCCGGGCGCTCTTCAGCCTGGTCGCCCAGCATGGGTGGGATCTGCATCAGATGGATGTGAGCAACGCCTTTCTCCATGGCTCACTGGAGGGTCAGGAGCTCTACATGGTGCAGCCCCCATGTTTCGATGATGGCACTGGGAGAGTCTGGCAACTGTAGAAGGCCCTCTATGAGGCCTGAAGCAGTTGCCTCACTGTTGGAACCAGGAAATCAGTAGCACGCTCCTTCGCGGCGGGCTCCAGCGTAGCATCGCTGACCCCGCACTGTTTTCAGTCCGCGAGGTCAGACTTTCGCTGCTGTTCTGGTTCACGTCAATGATCTCCTCATTGCGTCGCCACACACAACTGCCATCCAGCGTGTCAAGGACTTGCTGCATGGCGCCTACCAGATGAAGGATCTCGGATCTGCGAGAGTGGGCATGGAGCTCAAGCATGATCGCTCCCACAGCGTCCTGCACATCCACCAGGCTTCCTATGTGCAGACTCTGTGCACTCGCTTTGCGGAAGACCTGCCACTCGTGCCGAGCGCATCTTCACCCATGTCACCTGATGGCCAGGTGAAGCTAAAAGAGTCCTGACCCAGCTGTTGTGGGGGAGCTTGTTGACGTGACCACATACCTGCGAGTTATCGGGTCACTAATGTTCTTGGCGATGACGATGCGCCCAGACATTGCATTTGCCGTCATCCTCCTAGCCCAGTTTTTTTATGAGCCATGTCATCTCCACTACGAGGCCGTGATCCGAGTACTGCGCTATGTTTCTCGACTCCTCGGCGAGGTCTCATGTTCTGCCGCCAACCGTTTGTTATCACGGTAGGCTACACCGACAGTGACTGAGCCGGCAGTCCGGACGGTAAGAGTCGCACAGGCTGGATCTTTCTGATTGGTGGCATAGCTATGTCCTTGCGCACTGGAAAGCAGGGGTGCATTGCACGTAGCACTGCTGAAGCCGAGTACGTTGCTGTTGGCTTGTGAGAGAGTGTGGTTGTATTGTCTGTTGTCCGAGTTGCGTCAGTTTGTCGCATCCATCACGTTGCATTGTGACAATGAGAGTTCCATGGCCATTGCCGACAATGACGGCGTACATCACACACGCACAAAGCACATCATCATTGAGTATCACTATGTGCATTCGTTGTTGCATGACGGCAGCATCACTATCGTGTGGATTGAGACAGCACGACAGTTGGCTGACTTCTTGACCAAGGTACTGAAGCGCAACTTGTTCAAGAAGGCTGTGAGTTCGGTCGGCGTGCGTCAAAGATTGGCTCTCTTTGTCCCTGCTTGCGTTTCTGTGTGGCATGGGAGAGTTTGGTCGTTGATTGTGCCTCTGCCCGCACATGTGCACTACGCCTGTGAGTCATGGGGGAGTGTTGGTTTTCGTGCATCTCTCACTGTACTCTGTTGTGCCCTCCAGGCTTGTGTACTTCGGTGTGCAGATGAATGACGACGAGACTTGAGGCTACTGTAGTGTCGCTCGGGGGAGCCGACACATGCTGAGGCCCACTCACCGTTCGTTGGAGCCTCCTTCCTCCGGTGACACGCTCAGCTCCATTGGCAAGCCTCCTCGACGGTCGGGCCGCCAGCGGTCACTGCCACTACAGATGTTGTATGCATGCACCCAGCGCTGTCTCTAGTCGTGGCGTTGCGTCTGTAGCATCATGCTGTGCCTAAAGTCCATGTATCCTGATGTGTGGCCTTGTTTGGCATTACTGACTGTCTTAGGCACTGCCTTGATTCGGGCAGCCATAAGTCTTTGCTGCTATTTTTCTAGCTAATTCTGACCACATGACTGTGTTCGTAACGTTGATATTATTGTATGGTCGAGTTTTCAGGCAAAACGGACGACGCCTGGGTTTTGGGCTGTCGGGCATCTGGCAGGGCTCACCGAGAAAACCCCGCCTGCCAGAAAATAGGTCTAGGACTATTTTCTGATTAGCTGGTTAGCTGAGTAACGAGTTTTACACTAGTGGGGGGAAGCGAGAACTTGGAGTGGTCTCCCATTGTTGCTCATTCTTCATTCCCAATCAGTCACTTTCAGATTTCAGCTGCTTTCTGGTGCTAACATTCGCACGCGCGTTTTGTGAGTAACAAACCCAGAGCTTCTAGACATGGACTCCAGAGCAGCCGACAGAAGGGGTAGCAGACTTAAGCAACAACCGTGGAAGCCCGCACTGTTGTGATTTGTGACATTCTTGCACAGTCTACTGTGTCCACTCGGCCGTGTCCATACTCGTGCAGATCCTTGAGGCGGCCTATGGTAAC
This sequence comes from Penium margaritaceum, assembly GCA_023375785.1. Classification (NCBI taxonomy): domain Eukaryota; kingdom Viridiplantae; phylum Streptophyta; class Zygnematophyceae; order Desmidiales; family Peniaceae; genus Penium; species Penium margaritaceum. The sequence goes on from SZWC01004925.1 coordinate 122,028, forward strand.
ACCAATGCGGCGACTGGCGACATACTTCCAGCTTGGAGCTAGCCGACTACCGTTCTAGAGCCCAGGGCACTGCCGGGACTCCTTGCTGTTTTTTCTACAGCTTGTAGGAGTCTTTTCGGCGGACTGGCCATGAGCCCGATTTGCATGTTTTTGCATTGTGTGTTCACCGTCTGATGATGGATGCATGCATGTGACCAGCCGTAGCGTCCGTCTTGTGATCCTGCACGTCTAGGTTCAGACGGCGTAGCATTATGACATGTGTGCGTAGAGTTATGGCCAAAACAGTGGTTTTGGGCCGGTTTTAGGACAGCTCTTGGACCGCCGCGTGCGACACCCGCTGTGCACCGAGGCAGGTATTTATGCCATGGACCTGTCATTTGTCTTCTCTCTCTGCAAATGCTATTGAAGCATTCAGACACTTTGCCTTGTGTCCCCTAGCAAAACTCTTGCCGTTGCGTACACGACTTGTGACTGTCGGTTGATCAGGCACTGACGCCTGGTCAACGAGAGTATTGCTAGGAAGCTTCCTTGCATCTTCTCATGGTATCAGAGCAGTGAAACAGTTCTCACGGAGCTGCGCAGCAGAGACGCAACAGAGTAGCAGCAGTAAGATTCACCGTTCCAGCAGATCCACTGGGGCCTGTCGAAGACAGCCGGTCGCCGTTGACGCAGCCCACACCCATCACGTGAGACCGTAGCAGCGGCGTTGCCACCGTGCCAGCAGCAGCATAGCAGCAAAGCAGCAGCAGCAGCAGCGTCATAGCAGCAACTACAACAGCGTGTGGTGGCTGCAACGAGTGCAGCCGCCGTCCGCAGCGCAGCGGCGGCCGTGGCAACAGCAGCGTAGCGCAGCAACGGCGGCAGCAGCAGAGCAGCAGCAATGGCGGCAATAGCAGCGCAGCAGTAGCAGCGGCAGCCGCGACGGCAGCAACAGAGCGGTAGCAGTTGCAGCAACAGCAGCGTAGCAGCAGCAGCAGCAGCGCGCGGCGAAGGCAGCGAGCAACAGCCGTAGCGCGGGCAGGAGCAGTGGCATTGCGTAACTGCTGCTGCCACTGCCGCGCACGCAGCCACGCAGCTGTTGCTACAGCTGATAGCACAGTTGCAGCACTAGCTGAGCGAAGCCTGCTGCGCAGCTTCTGTGTAGCATCCGCGCAGCTGCCGCGGAGTGGCTGCACGCTCGCGCAGAATGGCAAGAGAAAAAAAAAACAAAAAAAGGGGGGAGTCGAGCTGACGTCATCATTTTTGCTTGCTGACGTCATCAGGTCGTGCTGATGTCAGCAACCACCTGCTAAAATCAGCACCATACTTAGCCAAATTTTTGGCCGGACAGTCAAAAATTGCTAGCCTCTAAACTCCCCAAGAAATGCAGACGCATTTGCAATCCGACAAACATGTCCTGTCGACCCAAACTAAGCGGCAACATGAACTCGTCTGACAACAAGGGGGAAGGGACAGGTGATCCCTCCTCCTCTTCTTCTGGGGTCCTGAGCCCATGCTCACAGGCCATTGAGGACCTGCGGAGCCAGCAGGATGAGATTTGTTGCCTATAGCGGGAGCAGACTGATACCATCTTCACGCTGACTGAACTTCTGCGTGCCCAGTCCACGGTCCCACGGCAGGTTTCCGAGGGAGCTGCCGGTGCCGCGGTCTCTACACAGCAGTCGGCTCAGGCACCCGTGACAAGAGCTAGACCTGGCCCACCACCTCCTGACCTTTTGGATCATGATCCATTCATGCAAGGCATGACAAGCGACTCCCCAGATCATGAGATTTGAGTTCTTCATGAGCACCTCCGTCAGATGCAGACGGGCACCAGATCTCCTCGATTTCCTCCGATACGATCGTCTCCCGACTATCTCGGTGACTATCCCCTTCTAGGATTCTTCCCCATCCCTCGTCCTCCTCGGCCTACGGTTGCTCTCCCCACAGAGTGGCAACCCAAGGACTTTGAGACACCACCTCCATGGTACATCAGTGAGGACGGCACAAGCACCGGCGACGATCCACTCGGAGGTTGGGATCTGGCCTTATCCCTGCTGGCCGCAGAGACGTACGCCACTCGTGCAGCACACATTCATGCCTTCCACTCTCTCCGTCAAGGGCTTGTAGAGCCTGCAGGCGATTAGTGGCGACGCGCAATACGCATCTACATGTGCCTTGGGACCATAGGAGGCACACAACTGTGGGCGCTCCGTACGATGATGCTCGGAGTTAGTCTTGAGTACACTGACATCTTCACACGGTACAGCGACGCTGTCCTCAAGCACATTTCAGCCACTCTGCAGCTTCTCCCTTGGGCGCATCAGCTCTTCCTCCAGGTGACTTCAGCCCGCGAGGCAGGTGTGGCCCATCAGGAGACTTCTCTTGCTGCAACAGTCGTCACATCACGACCATCTTCCCTCCTGTAGTCTCTTTCTTCATCCTCCATCACGTCCTCATATTTCTCCTCCTCTTCGGCCCCGCCCATACCCACAAAGACACAGGGTGTTGCAGCAGCAGCTCAGGGGAAGAAGAAGAAGGGGAAGCGTGGATCAGGTCAGTAGTAGTCACAACAGCAGTCGTCATCCAGTGGTAGCAGTGGAAATTCTTTTCACTCTTACAACTATGGAGGCACTCATCGCTACACCATTGCCAGCAGCCGCTCGACTGGGCGCGGATTACTCATGGGCTCCAGGCTACACACGCCCTCCGTTCCACGTTTAGCACTTCATCCTCGCCATCCTCCGGACACGTGGCGGCCACGACTGCAGCTGTTCCCGCTCCCTCACCAACGAGCAGCAGTGATCCGGACCCACGCGACAGCACCACGCTGAGCTCCAACACCTTCTGGAGCTCCGCTTTTAGGGAGGTCTGAGTGTGTTGTTATCGTCGGGTGGTCCACAGACTGTCTGTCCGTCCGTTCCTCTTGCTCGTGACGATGCGTGTGGTGGAGCACAGTCAGCATGTGATGATGATGGGCCTGACTGCACCGATTGGGTTCATGAGTCTCATCTTTGTGTCCTGCATCGTTCCTCCCCACTAACGGCTCAGCATCCATCTGATGCCAAGTGTTCCATTCCTCGTTGTATAGTGACATCCACCAGTCGAGACTCCGGTGGCACTTGGATCATCGATTTTGGTGCCACTCATCACATGACGTGTTATTGTAGTGATTTTGTTGTTCTCGGTCCTGTCACGTCTGTCCGTTTCGTCTGTACAGGCTCTGGTCAGTCCTTGCCAATCCATGGTGTTGGGGTTGTATGTTTTGACGGTCCGTCTGGCCCCCTGTACCTTTCCAACGTGTTGTTTGTGCCTGATCTTGAGCTCAGCCTGCTTTCTGTGCGTGACTGCACACTAATTGCTCTCTCTGTGGAGCATACCGCAGACTCATCGACTGTGACTGCTACTGACACTCGCAGCGTTGTCCTTTGTGCCTCAGTCGTAGATGATTTGAATTGCGTTTCTCGGACCTCCTCCCCTTGCTCTGCTTCCTCCTCCGGTCGGGTCTTAGTCACTGGTGTTCTGTCTCCAGAACACCAATGGTTGCTTCATCGCCGTCAGTGTCACATGGACTCCGATATTGTGTCGAAGCTCATTCCGACACAACGAGCTCTCAGTCTTGACGCAGCTTCTTTCGAGAAGCCACCCAAGACCGACTGTCTCTTTTGCGCTCAGGGGAAGATGCACCGATGCACCTACCCTGACTCTTGTTCCCGAGCGCTTCGGCCCGTCGAGTTAGTTCACTCAGACCTTCTCGGTCTTCTTCCGGTCGCGTCTCTCTCAGATCGGGGCCGGTATGTGTTGACTCTGACTGATGACTTTACCTGGATGCGATGGGTCTACAGCCTGCGTTAGAAGAACGAAGCCGCCCTTGCGGTTCGACTCTGGCTAGTGATGGTTGAGCGTCAGTCATGTCACACGCTCCATACTTTCCGCTCGGATCGCGACCGTGAGTTCCTTGGCAAGATGGGCGCATTCTTTGCTGAGCACGGGATTTTTCACCAGATTTTTGCTCCAGCTACTCCTCAGCAAAACGGTGTTTTTGCGCGCTGGAACCGCACCATGGAGGATGCGGTTCACGCTATGCGGTCTGAGTGCGGTCTCCCTGAGTCCTTTGTCTTTGAGGGTTTCTCCTTCATGAATTGGGTCTGGAACCGCCTTCCGCACGGTCCACTTCCAGACCATATAACACCGTACGAGCTCCAGTTTCAACACCGTGCTGACCTTCGTCTCACTTGCGTCTGGGAATCCTTGGCCTCCGTGTGGTACACCGAGGACCAGCAGGGATCCAAGGTCTCACCTCGGGGCCGCTTGTGTGCCTTCGTTGGCATTTCCGAGTGGTCGAAGGCTTGGCGCTTCTGGGACCCTACTCGTCGTCGCATCATTGAGTCACGCGACGCGCTCTTTTTTTAGTCTCTCACCTACCGTGACCTGACTTCGATCACGGTACTCTCCGCCACACATGTTCCTACCTGTGAGGCTTCTCGACGGATGGGGGAGACTTCTACGCCAGCGAGCACCTCTCACCATGCTGATGTGTCCGTTCGAGCCCCCTTAACCTCTTGGTCTCCGGCCCTTGATAACCTGACGATCATCGCCGTCGGTCTAGAGACCTCGCGCATACAGCCACCCACAAGTGCCCCTGCTTCTGTTCCCCCGCCTACTTCTGCGCTAGTACCTAAATCTGCTGGCACTCCTATTTCTATGTCTGGTCCAGTCTCGCCTACTCCCGTACCTGCATCTGCTGGCACTCCTGCCTCTGTGTCAGGTCCAATCTTGTCTGCTCTTGCTGTTACACCCAGCCCCGTGTCCCCCACACACGCATCCACTCGCACAGCATCATCGGTTGCCTTGCATCAGCCCCCACCAGTTGTGGTCATGTCTGTCCCTGAGCCTGACGTGCGCTCCTCGAGCTCAGGTTACTCCCGTGAGCCCGGTGGCCGTCTTCGACCACTGGATTCTGGAGCTCAACAAGCGTCGGGCCCCGCACCTAGGCGCCCCTCTAGCAACATCGCAAGTGGTGATCCCGGCACAAAGGCCCTAGGCATGAGTGTCCACACTCAGCTCACAGAGGTACATTCAGCGTGTCCCGTAGGAGACGACCTCGTCACTCGCGAGTTCCATATCGCTTGTGATGCAGCAGCTGATCTTGTGGTTGTCAGGCCTAGCACCGAGGTGTGCGCCCTTGCCACGCAGAGCTCTCCCTCTATTGTGTCCGACCCGGGCTCCCTGAGGGAAGCTCTCTCATCACGGGATGCTGACGCTTGGCGCGCTGCTTGCGAGGATGAGCTTTGCGCTATCCGAGAGCATAGAGTCTACGAGCTTGTCGACTTTCCGCCTGGGAGGAAGGCTATTCAGGTCAAGTGGGTCTTTTGCAAGAAAGTGAAGCCGGATGGCTCACTGGAATGCTACAAGGCCCGCTTGGTCGTCAAGGGGTACTCTCAGATTGAGGACGTCGATTCCACTGACACTTTAGCCCTTGTCGGCCGCATGACCTCAGCTCGGGTTTGTTCGGTGTAGTGGCTCAGCATGACTGGGAACTGCACCAGATGGACGTGAACAATGCGTTCCTCCATGGCTCTCTAGATGAGGAGAATTACGTGGCTGAGCCACCAGGCTTTGAGGATGGTGATTATGTCTGGCTCTTGCGCAAGTCCTTGTACGGCCTCAAGCAGTCTCTGCGACATTGGAACCGGGAGATCAGCGGCACTTTGACTCGTGTAGGATATGTACAGAGCGAGGCAGATCCCTCTCTCTTCATCCTACCGACACCTGAGCGGTTCAGCACCATCCTGGTCTATGTCGATGACCTTCTGATACCGTCTCGGTCTCTGGAGGCCGTGAAGGAGGCAAAGGTTGTGATTCATACTACCTACAGGATGAAGGACCTTGGTCCTGCATCGGTGTTTCTTGGTATGGAGATCGTGTGAGATCGCAGACGTCGGACACTGTTGCTGCATCTGGCCTGATACGCACGAGTCATGGGGGAGCGTTTCAGCGATCTCCTTGGTGCAGTGCCCACCGCTTCCACACCTCTTACACCTGATGGGCAGGATGCCCTCAAGGTGGATGATCCCCCACAGCTGGGGGAGACAGTGGACGTGACCTTGTACCTCCGTCTCATCGGATCTCTGATGTACTTGGCCACTACCACACGTCCTAACATCGCTTTTGCTGTCAACCTCCTCGCTCAGTTCGTAGGCTGCACGTGCTAGAGCCCTTCACGCGGCTATGCTTGGAGCCTGCTTCGGTATGTGGTCTCCACGCCGTACCTCGGACTTTGCTTTTGTTGGCACTGTTCGATGGTCCTTGAGGGCTACACTGACAACGATTGGACCTGGAGCCCAGATGGACGCAGGCGTACTGGCTACATGTTCCTTCTAGGTGGTACCGCTTTGTCTTCGCGTAGCGGGATGTAGGGCTGCATCACACGTAGCTTGTCGGAGGCAGAGTACGTTGCTTTGGGCGCAGGGGCTGCTGAGGCGGTATGGCTGCAGTGCCTGTTTCTTGAGCTTGGTCAGTCAGTACCCACCATTGTGCTTCGCTGCTACAACTTGAGTGCTCTCGCCGTTGCGGAGAACTCCGGTGTCTTTCACTCTTGCATGAAGCACATTGCGGTTGAGCATCACTTTGTGGGTGATTTGGTGGAGCGACACGTGATATCCGTCATGTGGGCTGGCAGGGACATGCAGCGTGGTGTTTTCTTGACGAAGGCACTAGCTCGCATAAAGATCCTGGTGGCCATTTGTTCTGTTGGGCTTCGCCCCATGCCTGAGGGTGGTTGAGTGTGGGATGTGTGTCTGTGTCCCATCTGTTTTACACTCACCATTGTACTTGTCCCAGTGCTGCACGTGTATGGACATGTGTACCATTGGGTCATGGGGGAGTGTTGTGATTTGTGACATTCTTGTACAGTCTACTGTGACCACTCGGCCGTGTCCATACTCGTGCAGATCCCTGAGGCAGGCCCTGGTGACACCGGTGCGACGACTGGCGGTGGACTACCAGCTTGCAGCTAGCCGACTACCGTTCCAGAGCCCCGGACACTGCCGGGACTCCCTGCTTGCATGAGCCTTTTCAGCGGACTGGCCATGAGCCCGATTTGTATGTTTTTGCATTGCGTGTCCACCGTTTGATGACGGATGCATGCATGTGACCAGTCGTGGCATCCATCTTATGATCCTGCACGTCTAGGTTCAGACGGCGTAGCATTCTAACATGTGTGTGCAGAGTTGTGGCGAATACAGTGGTTTTGGGCCGGTTTTAGGACAGCTCTTGGACCGCTTCGTGCGACACCCGCTGTGCGCCGCGGCAGGAATTGGAAATAATTTTAGGGCATACAGGCCCATGCAAAAACGAACATGAGCTCTGTGTGTGAGTGCGATGCAAGACGACAAGAATTTGGCTAAGTCTGGAAGGCTGAATATAAAGAACAAGGAGAGTTTACAAATGAGCCCCTAGCGGGCTTATATAGGGGCGCCGGCAGCTAACCGCACTGGGCCCCGTCACCCCTGCTGAACCCAAATGAGTCAACAGGGAGAACACACTGCATACACCATGAGAGTAACAAAGGTGGTCTCCTCGAGGCACCGGAACAACTCTCCGAGTGCCCGGGTCTCGACCACCGAGAAAATATGAGCAGTGCCAAAA
>SZWC01004925.1:129711-144182 GCA_023375785.1 Penium margaritaceum
GCTGAATATAAAGAACAAGGAGAGTTTACAAATGAGCCCCTAGCGGGCTTATATAGGGGCGCCGGCAGCTAACCACACTGGGCCCCGTCACCCCTGCTGAACCCAAATGAGTCAACAGGGAGAACACACTGCATACACCATGAGAGTAACAAAGGTGGTCTCCTCGAGGCACCGGAACAACTCTCCGAGTGCCCGGGTCTCGACCACCGAGAAAATATGAGCAGTGCCAAAACATCTCGGAATCAACGTCCAGACATCACAGACGGCTTTCCGAACATCGGAAGCCCCACAATAGACATCGGGTCTCCTCGTCGCACCGGTACAGTCAAGCGGATGCGCGGGTCTGAACCCACCAAGAAAACTCTCCTACCTCCTGAAAGGCCCACATGGCTGCCGGAACGCATCGACCGCGTCTCGGCGGCGCTGTCGTAGGTGCTGGAGAAGTCTCGGTGCAGTCCGGAGGCCCGTCGTGCCGTCACGCCCTCCTCTGCCATATACCCCGAATGTGGGTATATCGGTAAACTAGCAATGTTGGTCGTGACGGGTGGAAGCCACACAAACCAATACTCCCCCTAGCTGACATAGCCGTCCACGCCAGAACGAATGAGCGAAGACATGGAACAACAATGCATGGCAAGCCATAACATGCATGAGTCAACTTGTCCAAATAGACACACACTCGTCTGCTATCCATCTAGGGTCTCCCTGGACACTGGCACAGCCCACCAAATGTCTCGGTCTCGACCATGAGAGGAGTGATGCACACGCACACAAACCAGTGTCATGCGCATCATACACATGTCAGAGGACATGATGGTCTCCTCGTGACACTGGTGGTACCAGGGTCCGGGTCTCGACCACTACGAGCAATCCAACTCAATAGTATCATCATCCAAACACAGGATCAAGGGAGGATCTCCTCGTAACACGGGTGCAATGCACCACGTGTCCGGGTCTCGACCAACAGCTCGCATGCACATGCCACACACAGTATAGCGACACACTAAGACACACGATCACATGGTCTCCTCGTGACACTGGTGCAATGCACCAAGTGTCCGGGTCTCGACCAACAGCTCGCATGCACATGCCACACACAGTATAGCGACACACTAAGACACACGATCACATGGTCTCCTCGTGGCACTGGTGCAATGTACCAAGTGTCCGGGTCTCGACCAATAGCATGCTACCATCTATATGCAGCTGTGCATGCACATAGCGTGAGGCACATGCGGGATGCTTTAGATGCTCACAACAGAGCATGGACCTCGCCATGCATCTCCCATGGCGTCGCGTCAGGTCGAGGTACACACAACACTCCCCCTGGACAGATGAACCTGGCAGCGATGTCCTCGATGGAGATGCTGATGTCGTAGCTGAACAGATCCTAGGCGATGAGTCATGTGGTGTATCCATCATGTAGAGACAGCTCCCCCTGTCACCTGCGAGTCGACTACCTCCCTCAAAGACGAAGTGGTATCTCCGGCTACAACTCCTCATGTGAATCTACATCACCTGGGGTATACAAGTCCTCGCGTGACTGCCAAGGGTCCCAACTCATAGTCTCTCCTGCCTCCACACTACTGCGATGCATGTGTGTGCGCCAGAGGAACGGGAATGGGTGAGCAGCACGCGTGCGTGGATGAAGTGGCGGAGCTGGCCTCCGATATGAGATAGCATATTCAGGGACAGAAGGGTGTACTGCCAGAAGAGGAGAGCTGGAGCAAAGAACCGGATCACCACTCGTGGATGAAGATGACGATGGGACAGATGAGTTGGGTGGATGAAGGTGCGTGACGGCAGTAGTAGAAGGAGGAGCAATGATGGGGTCGACAGGAGCAAGCATGGCGGAAGCTAAAAGCACGGTCACCTGTCCTATAATACTGTCCCCAACGGACGTCATACTCAGAGCTCTTACAAGATCCTCCCCGGGTATAGGTGTGCCAGATGCTGCTGGCAGAAGGCTCCTGCCGGTACCAGTGATGCTGCCCTCCTCTGAGAATCGCTCACGCGCTGCCACCATCTCCCGCTGTAGCATGACTACACGCTCCTGCAGATCAGCATAATCTGCCTCCGACATGTCAAGGTGGCCCATGTCGACCTGGTGTAGAAAAAACACTGCCTCACTGAATGATGCAGATGCAGACTCCACAACTCGTGAGTACAGCGCCATCTGCATCTGTGTTGCTGAAGACGATAGAACTGGTGCTAATGCCTCCTCTTGGGGGTCAACCAAGCTCGCAATGTGCTGAGACGCTGGAACATCGGATGCAGCTGCAGGTGTCGCATCCACATCACAGCTCGTGTCTGTCATGCGAGGAGTGAGCGGTCGCATGCCGAGAGAGAAGGAGAAGGAGGAGTCGTCAGAGTCCGTAGAGCATGTGGAAGGGTCGTCCGTGCAGGAACTGCCACTCTTGGCGTCGATGTGATCGGTAGCGTCACCAAGAGGTGAAATCGAGGGGGCACAACTCAGCTCCTGCTGACGAGGTGACTCCATCTGCATGTATGGATCTGCTCCGGTGTCCTCGACTGCCGCCATAATGGACACAGGTGTACAGGGCTCCGGCTCAGCAATGTCCATCAAGGCAACCAACAAGCGCAGCTGGCGCTCACGCACTGTCTCGCCGGGAACGCTGGTCGCTACCACTTGCTCGATGATAGAGTAAGGACCATCATCTGACTCCGTCATGTATGTCGCTGCTTCGTCGAGGGTACGGGAACCCGAAGACAGTGGGAACATGGATGACTCCTCACGCTGAATCTGGTCCTCAGGTAGTGTAGATGAGGCGGTGGAGCATGCTGTGTCTGCTGCAGCATATGTCCCGGTGACATCTCTGAGAACTGCTGCTCTCAAGAACGCCTCAACCTCCAAAAGACCAACCGGCCGACTCTGCTCATGCACTGCGCCTACTGTCATACTGGTGTGAATCTCGTGCACCAACGCCCCCGGAGATCCGTGTGGGGAATCCCGATCCGCGCGGGACTCATGTGTCACCGCCAGGCCGCTACTGATCGGAGTCGCAAGTGGCACCGCCAAGGCACATGAGACCTGCACTCCTCGTGATGCAACCTGCTGCTGCACAATGTCCGGCTGCTGCCCCATCGTAGATGTCGACCTCGATGACCCGCATATCTCCTGCACTGGAACCTCCGTCGAGCTCGTGTGAGCCTGCTGCACAAACTCCGCCAAACGTCCGGAAGAGGCATCCTGATATATACGGGACCCATGTGCCACCGCCGAGCCGCCACTGGTAGGAGCCGCGAGTGGCACTGCCGAGGGACGCCGGGCCCGCACTCCTCCTGACGCAACCTGCTGATGTAGAAGATCTGGATCCAGCCCGGACGTGGGAGTCCAGCTCAATGATACGCAAGTCTGCACCATGACCTCTATGGCGGGATCAGACTCCACGTCATGTACTGCCACCCTGTCATCTGCATCCGCCTCGGCTGACGCTAAGGCACGGCGGGACGGCAGGGGTGCGGCTACTGTCGCTACAGGCATAGGCTCTGTCTGATGACCACACTCCCCCTCGACAGGTACAGCAATGGAAGCCGAGGAGGTGGAGGATGTATTGAAACCGGTGCGAGCATGGCGTGCGGAGCGCAGACGCCGACTTCGCGAGGCCACTCGACTGGAACGACTGCATGGAGACATGTCATCGCGAGGTGGCGTCATGGTCGCAACAGAGTGGATGATTGAAAGGATGGTGGCAGCCTGAGACTCGCTGGCAGATGGGGCTGAAGGTACACCATCGTATGAGGAAGGAGGAGAGGATGGAGGAGATGTGATCGAAGAGGCCGTCGACGAACGAGTAGCAGAAGCACGCTCAGTGACAACAAGGTCACAGAGCCGCTGCACCGTCTACCGGAGGCCGTGGATCTCAGCGAATATGCTCGCCAGAGGTCCAGCTAGGGGATCTACCAACACCGGCAGATCCGTATGCTGTCGAGGACGCAGGCTCGAACGAGGTTGTAACCAAGGTGGATGCCAGCCGGGAGGGTGCGTCCAACAGCGACGCCAACCATGACGTCCATCACCACAGTAGTAGCAGGCGAATGCGCAGGGCGCCTGCTCAGATGTTCGCGCACTCATCTCGTGCGCTGGACGATGGATAGGTGCCGACGGCACCTACTCCCGGTGGTAAACACCAAGCCATGGGAGAGAATGAGGCTTGTAGGTACTATCACTCTTGGAGGTCACGGCGTCCGGGTCAGCAAACGTGACCAGACGGGAATAGGTGCACTACCACAGCACACCCGGAGACGAGAGTCTGACTAGCCGCGGCGACCAATGCTGCTGCCACGAATGGAGCAAAGACTGCTCCAAGACGAGAAGGGGTGGCGGCTGCAGGTGTGGCTGCTGCTCCAAGCGGTAGACGACCCAGTCCTCGGAGACGATAAGACTCGAATCCACCGTCGATCCCACGGGGTGAAGTGCGCGCACCAATCCACGGGCCCCAGGGAGGCGCCAGTCTAGGACACGTCTCGAAGTGGAAATAGCCGCCGACGCACAAGCCGTCGTCAGTGGGGAAGGACAAAGTAGAAACGCAGCTACAACTGCCCCTCACTAAGTAGTCGTTGCAACTCCACCCGCCACCGCTTTGGCTGCGACGAAAGCTGCTGCTGCTATGGCGGTAGTATTTGGACGATTCCCCCTTTTGTTTTTTTTTCGGCCCATTTTTAAGTGTGTCGTGTCCGCACCCACCACCCCCCTTTTTTTTTGGCTTGTGATCCCCTCTGCTCGCCTGAAGCCCTTGCCTTTCTCTTTTTCTTTTCCTTCTTTTTTTTCATTTTTTTTCTTTCAGGCGTACCCCTTTTCGTATTTTTTGTTACTCGCCCCTCCCCCTTTTCTCGATTGCCCGGAAGGTGGGTAAACGGAGGAAATCAGGAGGGGGGGGGTGGGGGGGATAGAGGATCCCGGTAGGAGGGAGAGTGAGGGTCGAGGGAAGCACGGACTGAGCATGCAAGAGACAAAGCGCCATAAACGGCGGCGGTTTTGTGAAGAAGAATTAAAAACGCAAGTGGCTCAGTAACAAGTGACAGAGGTGTTACGCGGGCCCTAAGCTGCTGGCGAGGTGACGAGCGAGCAAGCAGCGAGCCCACCCTCGCTCTCACCCCCGCCGAGCTAGGGTAGAGCCTGGACCTGTTCCCCACATTAATATTCAAGAACATGCAAGTCCAGGCCGAGAAAACAACCCGGCCACAATCCCCTCTTTCTCAGGCAAAAAACCCACTAGAAATCCTAGTGTCACCAAGCACTTATATTGTGAGACGTTGTGGTAGGGTGAACGCTCAATTCTGCGAGCGACTCTGGATTGTCTTCTCTGAACGCCCACGAGTTACCACCACTTGAGATACAGCGTCAGTACCGATGTCCCTCCAGCATCAGTCACCTGCGTCAGTGCGGTGAGTATGCAGCTAGGCCAGAGGTCACAACATGTCTGTGGCACATAAACCAACACTCCCCCATGACCCACAGCCGACGCAAACAGACACCAACTGACACGAGCGTCACAAGGCATGACATGCGACTGTACGAAAACAGGGGACAACCATTCACCCAGGATCGACACGCGAACACAACAACCCAACAACGTGCACAGCTGCCTTGAAGACGTTACTGCTGAGTGCCTTCGTGAGGAAATCAGCTCTCTGTTGTCGTGTGTCGACCCAGATGATCTGGACATCACCTGCAGCAATGCGCTCACACACAAAATGATGCTCAACATTGATGTGTTTCGTGCGTGTGTGGTGCACACCATCGTGCTCGGCAATGGCCTTGGTGCTCTGGTTGTCACAACGTAGGGTGATGCAGCGAATGGGAACGCGAAGTTGCTGAAGCAAGTGACATAGCCACACACTCTCGCAGGTACCCACACCTAGTGCAACATACTCAGCCTCACTAGAGCTGCGTGCCACGCAACCTTGCTTACCACTCTTCCATGACACAACAGTCCCTCCAACGAGGAAGATGTAACCTGTACGACTCCGAGCGTCAGTGTCATGTGCCCAATCGCTATCTGTGTATCCATCCACAACAATCGACGGCTGTGCTGGATAGCACAGTCCGGTGCGTGCAGTGGAGAGAGCATACCTGACGACACGCAGTGCTGCCTCCATGTGTCATGCTCTAGGAGTCTGTGAGAACTGAGCAAGGAAGTTCACCGAGAAGGCAACATCTGCCCTGGTTGTCGTAGCCAGATACATCAGTGACCCAATGACGCAAAGATAGTCTGTCATGTCGACTGTCTCCCCCAGCTTAGGCACATCCGTTGTCTTCAGCAGCCTCTGTCCTGCTGGGGTCATGGGTGTCGACGCTGTGGGAGTGGACTCAAGCTGGGAGGCGAATCGCTCCCCCAGGCTACGAACATACGCATCCTAGTGAACATGAAGCGTGCGACAAGAACGGTCGCGCTCAAGCTCCATGCCCAAGAAGACTCGGGCTGGCCCTAAGTCTTTCATCTTGTACGCGGACTGCAAGAGTGTCTTCACTGACTTAACAGCAGCCTGGCTGGACGACGCGATCAGCAGGTCATCCACATAGACGAGAACAGCCACGAAGGGGACTGAGGGTGGAGTGACAAAGAGAGAGGGATCCACCGTACTACGTCGGTATCCTCCTTTCTCAAGGGTGGAGGTGATTTCTTGGTTCCAGCACCGAGGCGACTGCTTCAAGCCATAGAGTGCCTTTCGCAGTCGCCAGACTCGGTTGGTGCCATCGGAGAAGCCAGGTGGCTGGACCATGTAAATCTCCTCATCCAGCTGTCCGTGGAGGAACGCATTGTTCACATCCATCTGCTCCAGCTCCCAGTCGTGGTGGGCCACAAGACTCAATAGTGCTCGAGCTGTGGTGTATCGCCCGACTGGTGCAAACGTCTCGTCGAAGTCGATGCCTTGGACCTGGGAGAACCCTTTAGCCGTGAGGCGTGCCTTGTACTTGTCGAGCGCACCATTGGGTTTGTACTTACGCCGAAAGACCCAACGAGCGTCGATGGCTTTGCGCCCAGGTGGCAGATCGACAAGCTCATACACCGCATGATCATCAAGGGCGTTGAGCTCAGCACGCATTGCAGCCTCCCACTGCTGTGCGTCAGAGGCTGCATGTGCTTGACGCACAGTGGAAGGCTCAGGGGGCAAGACAATGGTGGCCGACGTGGCATGACACTCGGCTGCACTACTCAAGACGGCGGCTTCAAAGGCTCGCTCATGCTCCGAGCATAGGAGCGCGTAGCCAAGGGTGGAACTAGGGTGGACAACCCCAGTAGCTAGGCCCAACGCGTCCATGCTGGTAGGGTGAACAGTGGGATGTGCAGTCTGAGAGGGAGGAGGACGTGCTGAGGTGAGGGAAGTGCTAGAACGATGTGGGAGTGCACGAAGGCGTCCCCCCCGGACAAAGGGTGAGGCAGGAGCAGGACCAGTGGTAACATGCGGAGGCGGGTCAAAGACTCGGATGGGAGAGACTGCACGTGAAGTGGCAACTGGAGGTGTGCCCGAGACAGCGGGAGACGGGGCTGACTGGAAAGAGTCGGTGACTGGAGAGGCAGACTGGGGAGAGTCGGTGACTGGAGAGGAGGGTGCGTCGGAGGAACTGGACGCAGACGATACGTTGGGGAAAGGAGATGTAGAGAAGATAGGGACAGCCCCTGACGATGAGGACTGCAACGAGGATGAGAGTTGCGGTGAGACAACAGGAACTGCCGGAATGGCAGGACCGACATCCCCCCTCAACCGAGAGAGGGGCAGAAGAGAGGAGGCAGGGGGAAGGCGATCGAGGTCATGAAGAAAGACCGACTCAAAAACTAAGGCGTCGCGAGACTCGACGACGTGCTGGCGGACAGGGTCCCAGAAGCGCCATGCTTTGGACTGGGAGGATACCCCGAGAAAGGGACACAGGCGACCATGAGGGGACAGTTTGCCATCACAAAAATCCTCCGGCAGCCAGACAGAAGCGATACGACCCCAGACTCGAGCGAGGCGAAGGTCAGCCCGACGACCATGCCAGCGCTCAAACGGGGTGACGGTGCGGGGAAGGGGACCGTGGGGAACACGGTTCCAGACCCACGTCATGTAGCACATAGCCTCAAAGGCAAAGAATGGTGGCCAGCCGGACTCGGACAGGAGTGTGCGGACACCGTCGGCAAGCGTCCGATTCCAACGCTCAGAGACACCGTTCTGCTGGGGTGTGTACGGAGCAGATGTCTCCAGACACACCCCACAAGATTCGAGGAGGCGAGCGGTGGGACCAAGGAACTCGCCGCCACGGTCGCTGCGGAAGATGCGCAACGACCGCTGACAGGCACGTTCAGCCTGGATAAGCCATGACTCGATGATGGAGCAAATGTCGCTCTTTTGACGGAGCGCGAACACCCAGCAAAAGCGAGAAAAGTCATCGGTAAGACATAAGATGTAGCGTCCCACGTCACCAAGGAGGTCATGAGGCAAGGGCCCCATGACATCCGCATGAACACGATCAAGTGGATGGGAAGATTGAGACTCAGAAGGAGAGAAGGGAGACCGATGCATTTTCCCTTGAGCACAGTCAAGACAGTCCGTAGGACAAGGGGCAGGGAAGGTAGAGGGAGAGAGACCAAGAGCAGGTTGGAGACGCAGCATGCTATGAATGGCATCGGTGTGAACATAACCAAGGCGACGATGCAAGAGGCGAACAGGGTCAGGGGTGAGGGAGGGAGCAACGTGAGCAAGGGCAGCGCTGACGGCCGGGGTAGAGGGGGCGTGCAAGGGGACACGGTAGAGTTTGCCACAGCGCACACCACGAAGAACAGGACGGTGGGAGGAGCGAAGAGAGACTGTGCCAACACCACAGATAGCAGTGAAGTCCATACCTTGTTCATCCAGAGAAGGCACAGACAGCAGGCTGAGTTCCAGCGAAGGCACGTACAAAACGTCAGGCAGATATAGTGCGCCACTGGGGCCAACAAAGCGAACCACACCCACACCTTGAACTGGTAGCAATTGACCAGACCCGGTACGAACAAAGCGGACAGAACAGACGGGGTTTAATGAGATGAACGAGGACCGCACAGACGTCATGTGATGAGTGGCCCCGGAGTCAAGGACCNGGCGAAGAAGCTGGAGGAGGGACTGCTCAAGATGACGCTCCCGATCACCACGGTCGCCATCCACTGACGCTGGCGGAGCTGGGGTAGGCGCGCCGGAGGAAGGCGGGAACCACGGTGGAGCGGTGTAGGCAGAGGACGGGGGCGCAGAGTACGCAAGGGCACCGTAAGGAGGTGGCCATCCCCAAGGGTAAGGAACAGGCAGTGGTGGAGAAGGCACGCTGGAGGCAGCGTAAGCCTGAGCCGGCAGCGGGGCGGAGAAGCGCGATGTGCCACCAGAGCCAGAGGGTGCGGATGTAGAGGAGGAGCCAGAGGTACGAGCCCAGTGGGCACGCATGGCGCGGGCGAGGCGTAGGTCATCCGGAGGAGCCGGGCAAGTACGAGCAGAGTGCTCAGTAGAGCCACAGTTCCAGCACACAACGACGCCCAGAACCCGAGAGGAAGAGGCATCACCCTTATCCTTGCCCTTGCCCTTGCCCTTCCCTTTCCCTTTGCCACGACCCTGGGAAGCGAGGGCAGCGGCAGGAGAGGAAGAGGAGGCGGTGGAGGCAGGGGAAGATGCAGCAGCGGAGAGGGAGGAGGGTGAAACAGAGGAGAAGGAGGGTGCTGCTGAAGTGGTGAACGCAGCAACACCCGTAACTGAAGAGCGATGGAGGCGCTTGTTCTGAAGACTGGTCCACCAGGCAGCAAGGCGCTCGGAGGTGAAATCCCAGAGAGGCCCTACCCCTGGCGGGGAATGAGGGGGGACGGGCTGTGAGGCAAGCTGCTATAGCTCGTCATCTTTGACGTCACGAAGAAGGTCGGACAGCTCTGGGATAAGGCCGTTGACCATGGTGAGAACAGCAGAGAGCTGGCCAGGTGCTGCTTTGCCAAGCTCGCGAAGGAGCTTGAGACCGCGAGACCAATAGGCATCAGCGGTCTCGTCACTACGCATGAGAAGTGTGTTGAACTGGACAGTGAGGGCGCTCTAAGCGGCCTGGCCAGTGACAGTGGTGCGACGACACAGCATGGCATATGCACCGACAGGGTCGACAAGACGCTGGACAGCAGGATCAGCATTGAACGTGCCGACATCATCAATCAGCGACTCAGGAGCGGCAGCGATGAAGGCACGCACAGCACGGGCAGACTCAGTTGCAAGGGGAGTGAATGGAGCAACAGCTGGGGAGTAATACTCCCACAGCTGCTCCCCTTGGGCCCACGCGCTAAAGCGCACTTCCCAGGAGGTGAAGGCGAGCCCAGAGGAGAGGGAAGGTGGTTGAGAGATGAAGTCATACTGGCGAGGCGCGGGGAGAGTGGCGGCAGCAGCGACAGTGCCAGTGGGCGCAACAGGAGAAGTGTTAGAGGAAGAAGAAGAGGTGCCTGCAGAAGGGGTGTGACTGGTTCCAACCGACGCAGTAGGGAGGCGATGCAGCACTATGGCGGCGACCTCATCAGCAAAAGCGGCGCGATTATCTTCAGCAAGCTTAAGGCGGTCCTCAGCCTCTTGCTGAGCCTCGCGAGCGAGGGTTAGCTGGCGCTGAAGAGTCGCTATGACTGACTCGTCGTCACCAGGCATGGTGACGACGCGAGGGCTCTGCCGGACAGATTTCGGCAGAGTTTCCCCAGCCCCTGTGGGCGTGGGAAGAGTGGGGTTGCCTGAGGCAAAGATTCAAAAGCTGCAGGACAGCCCACCCCGAGTCAGACAGGACAAGCCACCGCAGAAGGAGAAGAGGGAAGATACGCAGGCACAATATGCAGACAAGGTGGTCAAGAGGACGGGCTGCGGAGAAAAGCAAGGAGTGGAGGAACCACAGCAGCAGAGGCAGCAGATAGAACAGAGGCGGTGGAGGCAATGGGCACCACCAGAGCAAAGGCTCCAGTGGTGTAGGCAGCAGCAAGAGTAGAGAAGGCTGCTGCGACGGAGATGGTTGCTGTGACGAGGCTGGAGGCGGCAGATGGAGCAGATGAAGCTGCGGTGACGGCGACTGCGGTGGAGGTGCAAATGGAAGCAGCGGCTGCCGCTGTGGCTGATGCAGCTGAGGCCGTTGCAGAGGCAATGGCAGATGCTGCAGCAGATATTTGTGTGCCTATATCAGCAGCCGCTGCAGCAATGGGACCAGCAACAACCGCGGCCTCTGTGTACGAATCTGTAGCACGCCTTGCAGAGGTGGCTGCAGGAGCACGTGAGGCTCTAACGGCAGCGGCGAAGGTGGCTGCAGCTGCCGCCGCTGCGTCAATGATAGTCGAGGTTGTGCGTGTAACGATGCCCACAAGACGAACGACGTCCTGCGGGAACGCTAAGTGCAGCTGGGAAGCAGGAACCTCGGGATCACCGGACAGCAGAGGGTCCTCCCTAAGAGAATGGGGAGGGGAGACGCTTACCGGACGATGACGTGACGCGCGAGCGGACCGTGATGAGGCGGACTCGGACCCCCGGTCGCTGCTCATGTCGCGACGACGTCGTTCTCGTCGGTGCGACGTTCCCCCGTTGTAGTACTCCACCAACGCGGCTGCGTCTGGAACGTCACCGTGTGCTAGTGTGGCAGTTGAGGTATTAGGAAGGTGGGCATCCTTTGTAGCTGTTGCAGAAAGTGCAGCAGTTGAGAATGCAGTAGCATTATTTGGAGAGATGTATGGATGCTGCTACGGTCTCGTTGGTGGTGCTGCTGCTACTGCTGCTGCAAGTGGATCGGCACCTGCTACTGCTGCTGCTGTCTCCTTGCTGCTGCTGTTGCTTCTGATGTCGCTTTGCTGATGCTGCTGCTGCTGCTGTTGCTTTGCTGCTACTGTTGCTTCTGTTGTTGCCTTGTTGTTACTGCTGCTGCTACTGCCGCTTTGCTGCTGCTGCTGCTTCTGCTGTCGCTTTGCTGCTGCTGTTGCAACTGCTATTGCTTTGCTACTACTGTTGCTGCTGCTGCTGCAAGTGGATCGGCACCTGCTGCTGCTGCTGCTGCTATCGTTTTGCTACTACTGCTGCTGCTGCTGCTAATGCAAGTGGATCGGCACCTGCTGCTGCTGCTGCTGTCGCCTTGCTGCTGTTGCTGCTACTGCTGCTACTTTGCTGTTATTGCTGCTGCTAATGTCGCTTTGCTGCTGCCGCTACCGCTGCTGTCTCTTTGCTGCTACTGTTGCTGCTGTTGTTGCAAGTGGATCGGCACCGGTTGCTGATGCAGCTGAGGACGATGACGGCTGCTACCCTTGATGTCGTTTCTGCTATCGCTTTGCGGCTGCTGCTGCTGCTGTTGTGACTTCGTTGCTGCTGCTGTCGGGTGCGTATCTGCGACAATGTATGGGAGAAATGCGACGGCTGCTGTCGTCGCAGCTGCTGCTATCGCAGTCGTAGTCATTGCTGAGGAGGCTGCTACTTAGGGCAAGGTGGTGCTGCTGCTCAAGCTACTGCCGTAGATAAGGCAGTTTGAGACCTGCAGCATTGCGGACGGGAGCAATCCCGCGGGGGTGAACGAAGTGAACACCCGCGAGTGTCCGATCGTAGCTCCTGCTGTTGCCCGCCACAGAATGGACGAGGGTAGGGAGCTGCAGTAGGAGAGAACGTGCTTCTAGTGACTGAAGTGGCGGCGGTAGCGGTGGTGGCGACGAAGATTGGCCGCACACCGAGATCGAGCGCTCGATTCACGAGCTCAACACCTCCTCTCTCCACTGCTCTGATACAAGAGGATAGAGGATCTCGGTAGGAGGGAGAGTGAGGGTCGAGGGAAGCACGGACTGAGCATGCAAGAGACAAAGCGCCATAAACGGCGGCGGTTTTGCGAAGAAGAAAAAAACAACGCAAGTGGCTCAGTAACAAGTGACAGAGGTGTTACGCGGGCCCTAAGCTGCTGGCGAGGTGACGAGCGAGCGAGCAGCGAGCCCACCCTCGCTCTCACCCCCACCGAGCTAGGGTAGAACCTGGACCTGTTCCCCACATTAATATTCAAGAACATGCAAGTCCAGGCCGAGAAAACAACCCGGCCACAATCCCCTCTTTCTCAGGCAAAAAAACCACTAGAAATCCTAGTGTCACCAAGCACTTATATTGTGAGACGCTGTGGTAGGGGGAACGCTCAATTCTGCGAGTGACTCTGGATTGTCTTCTCTGAACGCCCACGAGTTACCACCACTTGAGGTACAGCGTCGGTACCGATGTCCCTCCAGCATCAGTCACCTGCGTCAGTGCGGTGAGTATGCAGCTAGGCCAGAGGTCACAACATGTCTGTGGCACATAAACCAACAGGGGGTGGGATGTCCGGCCTTTCCGGCCCTCCCGCCCGTGCACGCTCGCTCGCTCGCTCGCTGAGCGAGCAAGTGAGCGAATGGGTGTAGGGGGGAGGAGGGAGCAAGAGGGGGGGGGGTCCTGTCCGCCCCTCTGACCCGGCCCCTCCGTCGGTCGGCCGACGGGGCCGACGGGGCCGACGGGGCCGAGGGGGTCCACGAGGCCGACGGGACCCCTCCGAAGGGCCCCTCGGAGGGGCTCGGCAAGGCCCTCCGAGGTCCCCCCTTGAGAAGGGGAGAAAGGAGGGAGAGGGGGGGGGGTGGCGAACGGGGTCGACAGGCCCCTTCAGAGGACCCCCCTGTTGGTTTTTGCACATCTCTCATTGTGCTCTGTTGTGTCCTCCCGGCTTGTGTACATCGGCGTGCAGATGACTGACGGCGAGACTCGACGCTGATGGAGTGTCGTCCGGTGGAGCCGACGCACGCTGAGGACTTCTCGCAGTTCGCTGGAGCCTCCTCTCTCAGGCGACGCGCTCAGCTCCATCGGCAGGCCTCCTCGGCGGTCGTGCTGCCGGCGGTCATTGACACCGCATTTGCTGCTTGCATGCGTTCCAGCGCATTCCATTGCGTCTGCATCGTCATGCACTGCCTAGGGTCCCAGTTGCATGTTGCATGGCCCTGTGTGGCAGCATAAACCGTTGTGGGCATTATCTGGGTTTAGGCTGCCATAACTCCTCGCTACTATTTTTCTAGCAGATTCTGACCGCACGGCTGCGTTCGCAGCGGCGGTATTATGGTATGGTCCAGTTTTCAGGCAAAACGGACGACGCCCGGGTTTTGGGCTGTCGGCTGTCTGGCAGGCCTCACCGAGAAAACCTGCCAGCCTGAACTGAGCTATTTTCTGATTGGCTGTTGAACTGAGTAACAAGCTCTACAGAGCTGGGGGGGGCCTAGAACTTGGAGGGGTCTCCCATTGTTGTTCATTGTTCATTCCTATTCAGTCACTTACAGTTTTCAGCTGCTTTCTGGCGCTAACACTGGCGCGCGCGTTTCTGAGTAACAAACCCAGAGCTTCCAGACTTAGACTCTAGAGCAGCAGACTGAGGGGGCAGCTGACTTAAGCAACGAGCGTGGAAGCCCGCACGCTGCATCAACAACGCTGCTGCCCCAACCTGCTGCCTAGGCTATTCCTTTTTGGTA
>SZWC01004926.1:56741-107358 GCA_023375785.1 Penium margaritaceum
TCTCTCTGCATTTACTAAGCTATTGAAGCTTATGAGACTTTGCGCGTCTCCCTAGCCTGATCCTTGCTGTTTCTTGCATCTGCCTGCTTGCTAGTGCGTCAGCTGACTGGACAGTGTCGCCACGTCAGCAGCAGCAAGGCTAGGAAGCTTCCTAGCAGTTTCTCATGGTATCAGAGCGGTGAGACAGATCTCACCGAGCTGCGCAACAGAGACGCAGCAGAGCAGCAGTAGTGAGAGTCACCGCTGCAGCAGATCTTCTGGGACCCGTTGGAGACGGTCGACCGCCGTCAACGTGAGATCGCAGTTGCAGAGACAGCAGCAGCGACGCGTACCACCACGAAGAGGGGCGTGGCGGCGGCGGTGCAAGCAGCCCTTCTCCCACCGCCGCCGCAGCTGAGTAGCAGCAGCAGCGCAACAGCCACAGCCGCAACAGCAGCGTGACAGCAGCCGCGGCAGCAGCAGCGCAGCAGCAGCAGCGGCAGCAGCAGCGCAGCAGCCGCAGCGGCGGTGGCGGCAACAGCAGCCGCAGCGGCGGCAGCAGCATCAGCAGCCGCAGCGCAGCTGCAGCAGCAGAAGAAGCAGCGGCAGCGTGGCAGCACGGCAGCGAAGCAGCGCCAGCGGGCGGCGGCGGCAGCGAGCTGCTGCTGCAGCGCGCAACAGCAGCAGCGGCAGCGTGCAGCTGCTGCTGCCACCGCCGCGCACGCAGCCACGCAGCTGCTGCTGCAGCTGCCTNGCTTCCGCGCAGCCTCCGCGCAGCCGCCACTGGGCGGCTGCACGCTCGCGCAGGACCGCGAGCGGAACCACAACAAAAAAAAAAACGTCAGCGTTGACGCTGATGTCAGCATTCTGCTTGCTGACGTCATCAGGTCGTGCTGACGTCAGCAACCACCTGCTGACGTCAGCACCATACTTAGGCAAATTTTTGGCCGGATAGTCAAAAATCGCCAGCGTCTTAACTCCTCGAGAAACGCTGACGGGTTTGAAATCCGACAAACTTGACCTGTTTGTCCATACTTAGAGACGACATGGAGCCGGACAAGGGGAAGGCGACTGGTGATCCCTCCTCCTCCTCCTCTGGCGTTCTGAGCCCACGCTCGCAGGCCATTAAGGACCTGCGGAGCCAGCAGGTCGAGATGCGTCGCCTCCAGCGGGAGCAGACTGAGGCCCTCCGCACGCTGACTGAGCTCCTGCGTAGCAAGTCCACAGACCCACAGCAGGTTTCCGAGGGAGCTGCCGACGTCGCGATCCCTACACAGCAGTCAGCTCGTGCACCATCTACAGGAGCTCGACCTGACCCACTCACCCGTACGCTGACTGAGCTTCTGCGTGGACAGTCCACAGCTCCACGGCAGGGTTCCGAGGGAGCTGCCGGCGTCGCGTTCTCTGCACAGCAGTCGGCTCAGGGACCCGGTACAGGTGCTCGGCCTGACCCACCACCTTCAGACCTCCTGGATGATGAGCCATTCATGCCAGGCATGCCAGACGACTCCCCGGATCATGACATCCGGGCCCTTCAGGAGCGCCTCCGTCAGCTGCAGATGGGCACCAGATCTCCTATGGTGCCTACGGTGCGACCATCACCTGACTATCCCCTTCCAGGTTTCTTCCCTGTCTCTCGCCCTCCTCAGCCTGCGGCTGCTCTTCCCACGGAGCGGCAGCCAAAGGACTTTGAGGCACCAACCCCACGGTACATCAGCGAGGATGGTTTTGACTGCTGGGAGATCCTGTTTCAGGTGTGGGCCACCTCCGAGGGAGTGTGGCCTTACTACCACAGCCCATATCAGACTACAGACCCATCACAGGTGGCGACAGCTGCTCGGGCCATGCGAGGACTTCTCTACGCTATGCCACGCGAGACTGTCGTCGACTTCCGCCCCTTCCTTGGCGAGGCTGGCACAGGCACCGGAGCTGATCCTCGCGGAGGCTGGGATCTGGCGCTGTCCCTCCTGGCCGCAGAGACGCACGCCACGCGTGCGTCCCACATCCGCGCTTTCCACTCGCTTCGTCAGGGACCAGCGGAGCCTGCAGCAGATTACTGGCAACGCGCCATGCGTATTTACACGCGCCTGGGCACCTCAGGGGGCACACAACTGTGGGCACTCCGGGCGATCATGCTCGGAGTTTGCCTGGAGTACACCGACATCTTCGACCGGTACAGCGACGCCGTTCTCGAGCCCTTCTCGGCCTCCCTGCAGCTGCTCCCTTGGGCGCATCAGCTTTTCCTCCAGGTGACGTCGACCCGCGAGGCCGCAGTAGCACATCAGGAGACGTTCCTCGCTGCCGCAGTCCTCGCCTCACCACCATCTTCCATCCTGCAGTCACCCTCATCCACCTCCACCACGACCTCATCTTCCTCCTCCTCTTCAACCCCGTCTACACCCACGCAGACGCAGGGCATCGCAGCAGCCGCCCAGGGGAAGAAGAAGAACAGGAAGCGCGGATCGGGCCAGCAGCAGTCGTCATCCAGTGGTAGCAGTGGGCGTTCCGTCCACTGCTACAACTGTGGAGGTGCCCATCGCTACACCGAGTGCCAGCAGCCGCTTGACTGGGGGCGCATCACCCGTGGACTTNAGGCGGCCCATGCTGCTCGTACCGCGCCCGGCACGTCGCCCGCACACTCCTCGGGACGCGCGGCGACTACGACTGCAGCTGTTCCTGCGTCCACGCCAGCGAGCAGCAGTGATCCAGACCCACGTGACCGCACCATCGCCGAGCTACGTCATCTTCTGGCACTTCGCTTACAGGGAGGTGCGAGTGTGATGTCACCGTCGAGTGGGTCACAGAATGCTTGTTCGTCCGCCTTCGTGACTCGTGATGATACGTGTGGGGGAGCACAGTCCGCATGTGATGAGGATGGGCCTGACTGCACAGACTGGATCCGTGAGGCTCACCTTCGTGATGTACATTGTTCCGTCCCACTGACGGCTCAGCGTCCCTCTGATGCCGAGTGTTCCGTTGCTCGTTGTACAGTGACGTCCACAGGTCGTGACCCAGGTGGCACTTGGATCATCTATTCCGGTGCCACCCACCATATGACGTGTCGTCGCAGTGACTTTGTGGTTCTTGGTCTCGTCACGACTGTTCTTTCTGTTCGCACAGGCTCTGGTCAGTCCTTACCGGTCCACGGCGTCGGGGTTGTGTGCTTCGATGGTCCGTCTGGCCCCTTGTATCTCTCTGACGTGCTATTTGTACCTGATCTTGAGCTCAGCCTGCTGTCTGTGCGTGCCTACATTCTGATGGGTCTCTCTGTTGAGCACACTGCTGATTCGGCGACTGTGACTGCTTCTGACACCCGTAGCATTGTCATGCGTGCCTCAGTCGTTGATGACCTGTACCGCATTGCTCGGCCGTCCTCTCCTCGCTCCCCTCCATCCTCTGGTCGCATTTTTGTCACTAGTGTTCTATCCCCAGACCACCAGAGGTTGCTTCACCGACGTCTGTGTCACGTGGGCTCCGACACTGTGTCGAAGCTCATCCGGACACAGCCCGCTCTTGGTCTTGACGTGGCTTCTTTCGAGAAGCCACCCAAGACCGACTGCCTTTTTTGCGCTCAGGGTAAGATGCACCGGTGCACTTATCCTGATTCGCGTTCACGCGCACTGCGGCCCCTCGAGTTGGTCCACTCGGACCTGCTTGGTCCTCTCCCGGTTGAGTCCGTGTCCGAGCAGGGCCGATATGTTCTGACACTGACTGATGACTTCACCCGGATGCGGTGGGTCTACAATCTGCGTCAGAAGAGCGACGCTGCCCTTGCGGTTCGGCTCTCGCTCGTGATGACTGAGCGTCAGTCTCGCCACACGCTACACACCTTTCGCTCGGATCGCGGTGGCGAGTTCCTCGGTGAGATGGACGCCTTCTTTGCTGAGCACGGCGTCTATCACCAGGTCTCCGTTCCTGCCACCCCACAGCAGAACGGTGTCTCCGAGCGCTGGAACCGCAGCATGGAGGATGCGGTCCGCGCCATGCGGTCTGAGTGCGGTCTCCCGGAGTCCTTCGCCTTCGAGGGTTTCTCCTACATGACCTGGGTCTGGAACCGCCTCCCGCATGGTCCGCTTCCGGACCACATTACACCGAACGAGCTCTGGTTTGGCCACCGTGCTGATCTTCGCCTCGCGCGCGTCTGGGGTTCCCTGGCCTCCGTGTGGTACACCGAGGACCAGCAGGGGTCCAAGGTCTTCCCTCGGGGTTGCTTGTGTGCCTTCATCGGCATCTCCCCGCGGTCGAAGGCCTGGCGCTTCTGGGACCCCACTCGCCGTCGTGTCATAGAGTCTCGTGACGCGCTGTTTTTTGAGTCACTCACTTACCGTGATCTGACTTCCATCACAGCCCTATCTGCCACCCACGTCCCGTCCTGTGAGGGTTCTCGGCGGATGGGGGAGATTTCTCCACCGTCGACCACTGGTCGCCAGGCTGATGGGTCCGCTCGAGCCCCCTCTCGGTCTCCATCACTTGACGACCCGGCTATTATTGCCGTTGGACCAGAGGTCTCGCCTGCGCCGCCCACTTCACACCCTCCAGGCACCACGGCCCTCGCGCCTCCTCCTGCTCAGGCGTCTGACCCAGTCCAGCCCACGCCTGTCCCTGCTAGCACCCCTGCTCAGGTGCCTGACCCAGTTCAGCCCACGCCTGCCCTGGCTTCGACTGACACTCTTTCAGTGTCCGGGCCGGCCTTACCCGCTGGCACCCCCAGCTCTAGGTCCCCCACACACGCGTCTCCTCGCATGGCATCCCCGTCTGCCTCGTCTCAGTCCTCACCTACTGCGGTTGTCCCTGACCTTGTGGACGTGCCCGTTTCTGCGCCTGCTGCGCGTCCCTCGACCTCCGGTTACTCTCGTGAGCCCGGTGGTCGCCTTCGACCACTGGATTCCGGAGCTCAGCGAGTGTCGGGTCCCGCACCCAGGCGCTCCACTCGCAGCATCGCGAGCGGTGATCCAGGCACAAAGGCCCTAGGCCTGAGTGCCCGCACTGAGTCTACAGAGGTACACCCAGCGTGCCCCATCGGGCACGATCTGGTCACTCGCGAGTTCCATATCGCCTGTGACGCAGCAGCTAACCTCGTGACTGTCAGGCCTGACACTGTGGCGTCTGCACTTGCCACGCAGAGTTCCCCCTCTCTGGCCCCTGACCCGGGCACATTGAGGGAGGCTCTCTCATCGCAGGATTCTGATGCCTGGCGAGCTGCTTGCGAGGATGAGCTTCGCGCTATCCGAGAGCACAGAGTCTATGAGCTGGTCGATCTTCCCCCCGGGAGGAAGGCGATTCAGGTCAAGTGGGTCTTTCGCAAGAGAGTGAAGCCTGATGGCTCACTGGAACGCTACAAGGCCCGCTTGGTCGTCAAGGGGTTCTCTCAGATTGAGGGAGTTGACTACACTGACACCTTTGCCCCTGTCGGCCGCATGACCTCAGCTCGAGCTCTGTTCGGTGTAGTGGCTCAGCATGACTGGGAACTACACCAGATGGATGTGAACAACGTGTTCCACCATGGCTCTCTGGACGAGGAGATCTACGTGGCTCAGCCACCAGGCTTTGAGGACGGTGACAAGGTCTGGCGCTTGCGCAAGTCCTTGTATGGCCTCAAGCAGTCTCCACGGTGTTGGAACCGGGAGATCACAGGCACCTTGACTCGTGCAGGATACGTACAGAGCGAGGCTGACCCCTCGCTGTTCATCCTACCGACACCCGAGCGCCTCACCGCCATCCTGGTCTATGTTGATGACCTTCTGATCGCGTCTCCGTCCCTGGAGGCCGTAAAGGAGGCCAAGGCTGTCTTGCAGACCTCGGTCCTGCAGGATGAAGGACCTCGGTCCTGCATCGGTGTTTCTCGGTATGGAGATTGTATGTGATCGCAGACATCGGACACTACTGCTGCATCAGGCCCGATATGCACGAGTCGTGGGGGAGCGCTTTAGCGATCTCCTTGGTGCAGTGCCCACTGCTTCCACACCCATCACACCTGATCGGCAAGATGCCCTAAAGGTGGATGACCCTACACAGCTGGGGGAGACAGTGGACGTGACCTTGTACCTCCGTCTTATCGGATCTCTGATGTACCTGGCCACGACCACGCGTCCCGACATCGCGTTCGCCGTCAACCTCCTCGCTCAGTTCTCGCAGGCTCCACGTGCGAGAGCTCTTCACGCGGCTGTGCGAGTGGTACGGTACGTGGTTTCCACGCCGTATCTCGGACTCTGCTTTCGTCGGCAGTGTTCGGTGGTCCTTGACGGCTACACTGATAGCGACTGGGCTTGGAGTCCTGACGGGCGCAGTCGCACTTGCTACGTGTTTCTGCTCGGTGGTACCGCTTTGTCTTGGCGAAGCGGGAAACAGGGCTGCATCGCACGTAGCTCGTCGGAGGCAGAGTATGTGGCTTTGGGGGCAGGGGCTGCTGAGGCAGTTTGGCTGCAGCGCTTGTTTCTTGAGCTTGGGCAGTCAGTACCCGCCATTGTGTTGCGTTGCGACAACCAGAGTGCTCTCGCCATTGCGGAGAAATCTGGTGTTTTTCATGCTCGCACAAAGCACATTGCGGTTGAGCATCACTTCGTTCGTGATCTGGTGGAGCGACGCGTGATCTCCATCATGTGGGTTGGCACTGACTTGCAGCGAGCTGATTTCTTGACGAAGGCACTTGCACGCGGAAAGTTCCTGGTGGCCATTCGTTCTGTTGGGCTTCGNCCCGTGCGTGACAGTGGTTGAGTGTGGGATGTACGTTGCCGTCTCATCTGTCTGTGTCACTCACTATGTGGTTGTACCAGTGCTGCACGCGTATGGACATGCGTACCATCGGGTCATGGGGGAGTGTTGTGATTTCTGCCGTTTCTGTACAGTTTACTGTGACCACTCGGCCGTGTCCATACTCGTGCAGATCCCTGAGGCAGGCGGCCCTAGTGACACCGGCGCGACGACAGGCGGCGGACTACCCGTCTGGAGCTGACCGACCACTGTTCCAGAGCCCCAGATGTCACCGGGACTCCTTGCTGTGCCTTCTACGTCTTGCAGGCGCCTTTCGGCGGACTGGGCATGAGACCCATTTGCATGTTTTTGCATTATATACTCGCTGTCAGTCGATGGATGCATGCATGTGACCAGTCGTTGCGTGCGTCTTTTGATTCTGCACGTCTAGGTTCAGACGGCGTAGGATTCTGACATGTGTGCGCAGAGTTACGGCCAAAACAGTGGTTTTGGGCCGGTTTTAGGACAGCTCTTGGACTGCCGCGTGCGACACCCGCCGTGCGCCGCGGCAGGTATTTATGCCCTGGACCTGTCAGTTGTCATTTCTCTCTGCATTTACTAAGCTATTGAAGCTTATGAGACTTTGCGCGTCTCCCTAGCCTGATCCTTGCTGTTTCTTGCACCTGCCTGCTTGCTAGTGCGTCAGCTGACTGGACAGTGTCGCCACGTCAGCAGCAGCAAGGCTAGGAAGCTTCCTAGCAGTTTCTCAATTTTAAGGTGAATAAGACGGATAATGTTTAATTCTTCATTGTTTTAAAAAACATTGAAGCACGTGGTCGCCTTTTGTCGATCATTCTGGCCGAGGGCTTCTTTAGAAATTTTTGTCCAACATCTTGCCTATAACATAACGATTTCGTACCCTCAAACCAGTTCTTGTGTAGGAGCATGGTCAAGCGATACTGTCACACTCTCTGTAAAATCCGCGAGTAAGGTGTGCACTGCGAATCGCGAGACGGTTGCACACAATAGACATTGTGCAGCGGGTGCGAGTGCATGGTATTTGGGGAGGGGTGAGGTTTTTTTCCGCTCACTGAGACTTATTCCTTGGAAATTCTTCGTTGGACTTGACCGATGACGACTACCCGAAGCTAGTGACAACAGATGGGGTGTATACATCATGTATCTTCGTACTTGGTGGGGGCAATAATTGATACGTCATTGGCCTGATACGTGCAATGATGAAAAATGGGTCAATCCACTTCGTTCGAAATTTGTGCGTCCTAGTCGACTTTAGCCAACGGTTCTTAGAACGATTTAGCACATTGTCACCCATGTCACACGAGACCTCACCACAACTTTTGTCGCCATAAGCCTTTTTTCATTGCACAGCCACTTGAAGGTAACCCTTCGCATCTTCTAAGAATGACTCTCTTTGCTTTGCAAAGGCTTGGGCAGAAGAACTTGGCACTCTATGCTTCGATTCTTCACTAATAGAGAAGCTTTTAGGAACCTTCCTAACCACTTGCCGCGACACTAGGCATCAGCGCTAGGTCAGCGTGTGACAACAGTCACAAGTCAGGGGCAAAAACTGCAAGGGTCTGGGTAGGTACACGCACAGAGTGTCGAGAAGCTCAAATCCGAATATAATCGCAGAGAGAGTGTAACACAACAAGCTTTTGGAAAACGGAACCTATAATTTACAGTCAAGAAAGACTGTTGCAATCATTACCTGATTGCAACAGTCTTTCGGACACAGTTCTGCGACCGACACCCTGAGGTCACATCAAGCTTGACGCAAGCGCGTGAAGGAAATAGTGGAAATCGAATCCAAACGACCATCTCGACAGAAAATACGGTCACGAAGTTTCCACCGTTCTTTCTAACGGAATACATAAATAATTATAAATAACAAATAAATCATAAATTTATAAAGAAACATCAACGTAGCTTCGAAAGGCGTGGCGAGCCATGACGACTCGGGCGAGGAAAAGACCACTCCGACGAGGACGGTCATTCAGTTTTACAACGCGAACTTTTCCGAGCTTGCCGAGGCCTTTCGACGCTAAGTTTGAGCTCTCGCTTTACAGAGAGATGACAACTGACAATAACACAACATAAATACCTGCTGCGGCTCACGGCAAGTGAAGCACGCGCAATGTCAGTTTGTCCTAAAACTGGCCTATAATCAATGTTTTGGCCATAAACCTGCGCACAGGTATCCGAACGCACCACCGTATGAGCCTAGAGATGCAGAATCTCGAGCCGGACGCCACAACTGGTCACACGCACAAGTCCGGCATCAATCGGTGGACAGACAATGCAAAACATGCAAATCGGGCTCGTAAGCCAGTCCACTGAGAAAACACTAGCATCTGCAGAAAATCCAGAAAGGACCCCGGCAAGCACCCGGAATGTCATGGCAGTTGTCTGGCAGCTGGTAGTGCACAGAGGCACCACTCTGTTGGGTTTGTGTCAGTACCACACGGTGACCTCTGGCCTCGTTGCACACTCTCCTCACTGACGCAGGTGACTAACTGGAGAGAGGCAACCCCTGCTGGCTGCTACGCCATGGTGGCATGATTGCACAGCGAGTCTCACAGCCGGGCATCAACCAGGCATCAAATCTCACATGTCTCTGGCTGGTGTGCATTTGTGCACACTCATTTGCGTCGGGTTCATACTCTGGCCTATTCTTTGACCTGTCTTCCCTCCAGTGACCTAGTTGACAGGTTGCAACTATTAGTGGGTAGTTTAGTTCAGTTCAGTGAACTTGGGAAGGAGCGTGCGAGATCGAGCTCGCTGCTCGCTCGCTCGCTCCTCCCCACCTGACGGCTACCACCTCATTGTTTGTGACCCGTCGTTTTTCTCACTAACACGCGTCTAAACTTCTACGTCAACACCATTGCTCGCTTGGTGTCTTCCAAGNCACAGCCGGGCATCAACCAGGCATCAAATCTCACATGTCTCTGGCTGGTGTGCATTTGTGCACACTCATTTGCGTCGGGTTCATACTCTGGCCTATTCTTTGACCTGTCTTCCCTCCAGTGACCTAGTTGACAGGTTGCAACTATTAGTGGGTAGTTTAGTTCAGTTCAGTGAACTTGGGAAGGAGCGTGCGAGATCGAGCTCGCTGCTCGCTCGCTCGCTCCTCCCCACCTGACGGCTACCACCTCATTGTTTGTGACCCGTCGTTTTTCTCACTAACACGCGTCTAAACTTCTACGTCAACACCATTGCTCGCTTGGTGTCTTCCAAGCCTCACCCCAGCTGCTGCTTACTTGTCTAGCGCAGCAGCCTACTGGTATCAGAGCAGGTTGCGTGGAAGACGGGCAGCGGATCGATCTGCTGCCCACGTATCTTGGGCCAAACCCGCGACGGCCACTCTTGGCGTCGCGCATCCACCCCGCCATCACAACCCACCAGCATAACAGCAGCTGACTGCTATAGCCTCAGCAGCAGCGAGTGACAGCATTCTGCCGTCGGGGCTCTTTGGTCTTCCCCTCCTCTTGCTGGTTGGGCTCCCCTCTATTCCTGGGTTGGGTGGGGTTGGAACAGGTTCCTACAAGTGTTCCCACGGCCTTCCCATATTTCCCACGCCCACTGGGGCGGGGGAAACGCTGCCGAAAAAATTTTGGCAGCGTGGGGGGGTCCGTCGCCGTCTCCTAGCAGTATTTGTAGCAGCTGCAACATGAACAACGGCTCAGCTTAAGCAGCTCAGCAGCAGCAGCCTCACAACATCCCAGCAGCAGTGGATCTAGCTCCTCAGCTCCGCAGCAGCAGCCCAGCAACAGCACCTTATCAACAGCAGCTTCGTAGTAGCATTTTAGCAGTAGCGCATCATTAGCTCATCAGCAACTCAGCAGCAACTCAACAAACAGCTCTGCGGCAGCTTAGCAGCAGCTCAGCAGCAGATCAGTGGGTGCTCAGCAAACTACTCAGCAGCAGCTAAGCAGCACCTCAGCAGCTTCGCAGCAGCATCTTAGCAGCAGTGCAGCATCACCTCAGCAGCAACTCAGCAGCAGCTCAGCAAACAAGCTCAGTAGCAGCTCAGCAGCACATCAGCAGCTGCTCAGCAAACTGCTTAGCAGTAGCGCAACATCACCTCAGCAGTAGCTCGGCAGCTACTCGCAAACAGCTCAGCAGCAGCTCAGCAGCAGATGAGCAGCTGCTCAGCAAACATCTCAGCAGCAGCTCAGCAGCAGCTCAGTAGCAGCACGGCAGCAGCAGCAGCGGCTGCAGCAAATACCTACACCACAACAGCCGCATAACCAACGTGACAGGAGCAGCAAGCGGCATTGTGGAGAATCTTCACTGCAACCTTGTAGCAGTCTCCACACCACCGTCTGGTGGTGGTCGCCGTCACGCTGGCGCACTGGGAGGACCTCGGTGGCGACTTAGGGGAGAGCTCGGCACTACAACGCTCGGTAAGACCTCCCTCCCCTGGTGCCTCTGGGGGGATTCAGCAGCCGCACGACGCCGCTGCTGCGTTACCACACTCAACTTGGCGTCAAGACGCGCTAGAGTTCGCTCGCACCTTCACACGTACCGCGTCCGCCGTGATAGACGCGGCAGCTGCAGCTACTGCCACCTTTGCCGCCGCAGCTAGAGCAGCACGTGCCCTTGCATCAACGTCAGCTGGCCGTGCCGCCGAGTCCTACACTGAGGCGGCCGTTATAGCTGGACCGTTGGCTGCGGCAGCGGCTGACATTGGGACACAGTTAGCGGCAGCTGCATCATCTGTGGCCTCTGCAACAGCTTCTGCAGCTTCTTCCGTATCCGCTGCAGCTACGGCCATTCGCACCTCCACAGCCGTCACTGTTGCAGCATCCGCATCTGCACCCTCTGACATCACCACACTCGTTACAGCGGCCGTCGTTTCAGCGGCGGTCCTTCCTACCGTTGGCGCCGCCTTCACCACAGGCTGCCTGGCACTGATTGTGCCGGTTGCATCTTGCGTCTCTGTGCTCTCCGCTGCAGCTGCTTCTATTGTCCCACCTGTTCTTGCTCTTTTGCGCAGCCCCTCACATGCCTCGTGAGGTCTCCTTGTCTGCATCTCCCTTCTCCCATCCTCTGTCTCTCTTCTCTGCGGTGGGTTGTCTGTGTGATTTGGGTCGGGCTGTCTTGCAGCACATATTCATCGTGCATAAGGCATTCCCACTTTTCCCATGCCCACTGGGGTGGGGGAAACTCTGCCGAAATTTTCTCGGCAGGACCCATTAGTCGTCACCATGCCTGGTCACGACGAGTCGGTCATAGCAGACCTTCAGCGCCAGCTGGCCCTCGCTCGCGACGCTCAGCGTGATGCTGAAGAGCGTCTCAAAGTCGCGAATGACAACCGCGCCGCCTTCGCAGATGAGGTGGCTACGCTTGTGCTCAAGTGGCTGCCTGCTGCCTCTGTTCTGCCCGCTGGCTCCTCTGCTGGCGCCGGTGCCGGTGTCTCTTCCACCCCACCTGGTGCTAACTCTGCTGCCTCTAACCCTGCTGTCAACCCATCTACTGTCTCTCCTGCCGCAGTCTCCCACCAACATGACTTCTTCTCCCAGCCCCCTGTCTTTTCTACTGGACTTGCTTTCTCTTCCTGGGAAACCCGGTTTAGTGCATGGGCCCAGGGAGAACGTCTTTGGGAATACTACTTCCCTGCCACACCTTCCTTCACCCCTGTCGCTGACGAGTCTGCTCGCGCTGTCCGCGCCCTCATTGCTGCTACCCCTGAGATACTCGTCGACGAGGTTGGCACCTACAATGCTAACCCCGTTGTTCAGCGTCTGGCTGACCCAGTCGGTGCGTACACCATGCTTCGTCGCCGCACGACAGTCACAGGTCAGGGGGCACAAAGTGCCCTCGCCGTTCAGTTCAACACGCTCTTAATGCGAGCGGACGAGTCGGCCGACGCCTATTGGGCACGCAGGCTCAAGCTGCTTCGCGAGCTTGATAAGGCTGCACCAGGTCAGCTGTCAGCTGTGCACACCATGGTCAACGGGTTAATCCCCGAGCTGTCCGACCTTCTCCGCGATGTCAAGGAAGACGAGCTGCAGCGTCTTGCCTCCCAGCCTGTTCCACCCGATTCCCCTCCAGGCATTGGTGCCCTCTGGGACTTTGTCGCTGATAGGCTCGCAGCGTGGTGGACGAGCCTCCAAAACAAGCGCCTTCACCGCACTACAGTCGCAGGGGTGGCCTCCGTCTCCATTGCCGCCTCCACTTCTTCCTCCGCTGCTACATCGGCCTCGTCTCCATCCTCTTCTTCTTCCTCTTCTACCTCTACAGCAACGGCCCTTGTATCCCAAGGTCGTGGACGTGGACGCGGGCGTGGACAAGGCAAGGGGAAGGGCAAATCTGTTGCGTCGTCTCGTGTTCCTGGTGAGGTGGTGTGCTGGAACTGTGGCTCCTCTGAGCACTCCGCTCGCAAGTGCCCTGCACCCCCTGACGACGTCCGCCTCGCACGTGCCATGCGTGCCCATTGGGCGCGCACCAGCCGGCCCTCCTCTTCTTCTTTTGGTGTCAGCTCCAGCTCCAGCTCCAGCTCTACATCATCTACTAGTTCCTCCCCAGCTCATGCCTACCCCACCGCCGGTGTCGCCGGCGTCCATCCGCCTGTCCTCTACCCTTGGGGCTGGCCGCCGCCCTATGGAGCGCCCGCCTTCGCGGGCCCACCTTCCTCGGCCTACGTCCCTCCTTCGTGGTTCGCCTCTCCCTCGAGCGCGCCTGCTCCATCGTCTGCAGCCTCCATCGACAGCGAGCACCAGCTAGAGCAGTCTCTCCTCCAGCGTCTTCACCTTCGTGATCAGGGAGGTGAGAGTGTGTCTTTGTTGGCCAGAGGTCTTGCCTGTCAGACTGACATAGTCCTTCGTGGGGACCCCCCCGGTCACGTCCTTGGGTTGCCATCCTCGTCTGTTCCGTGGGTCAAGCACTGGCAGTCTGTCGTTCTCCCTCGTTGTCTTGCTGCCTGTGCCTCATCCCCGCCCTCCGTCGGCATTGTTGCCACCTGTGGCGTCCTTCCCCATGTCCGTGTCTCTGGTGGCTTCTGGGTCCTCGACTCCGGAGCCACTCATCACATGACCTCTGTTCGGTCCGCTTTTGTCTCCTTGGGTCCTGTCGGCTTCGTTAACTTTGTGCGCACTGGTTCCGGCCAGCTCCTTCCCGTCCAAGGCGTTGGTGTTGTCCGTTTCGTCGGTCCCGGTGGCGTGTTGTTTCTGCCTGACGTTCTGTTCGTGCCTTCGTTGGAACTCAGCCTGCTGTCAGTGCCGTCCCTCGACGATCAGGGCATGGATTTCTCCGCTAGTCAGGGCGTGGGCACTGTCCGTCTTCGCTCTTCTGGTCGCGTCGTCTTGCGGGGGGTTAAGTGTGCCAAGCTGTACCGTGTTCCCCTTCATGCCCCCTCTGCACCCGCTGTTGTCTTGTCCCTTGCTCATGACGCGCCTTCCATTTCTCCTGCTAATATCCAGCTCTTGCATCGCCGCCTTGGCCACGTGCACACTGATGCTATCACTAGCATGCTCCGCCTTCAACCCGCTGTTGGCTTGTCCCCTTCCACCTTCCCTGTGCCATGCCCTTCTCACTACCTGGACTGTGCCCAAGGCAAGATGCATCGTTCACCCTTTGCCTCTTCAGACTCCCAGTCCGCTCATCTTCTCGATCTTGTTCATGCTGATGTCATGGGGCCTCTTCCCCATGACTTTGGGGGGGCCGGGCGTTACGTCCTGTGCCTCACTGACAATTTTTCCCGTTTCCGTTGGATCTTCGCTCTTCGTCAGAAGAGTGATGTTGCTTCTGTCATCGCGTCGTGGCTCGTTCAGGCTGAACGTGCGTGTCAGCGTTCACTGCGCGTCTTTCGCAGTGATCGTGGCGGTGAGTTCCTTGGACCCACCGCCCAATTTCTTGAGTCCCAAGGGGTGTATCTGGAGACCTCGGCTCCCTACACACCACAGCAAAACGGAGTTTCTGAGTGTTGGAATCGGACCCTTGCCGATGGTGTCCGCACGCTTCTGTCTGAGTCTGGGCTCTCCCCTCTCTTTGCCTTTGAGGCCATGAGCTATATGACCTGGGTGTGGAATCGCNCGTTACGCCCTTTGAGCGTTGGTACGGCTCTCGTGCTGACCTCCGTCTGGCTCGCGTCTGGGGCAGCATTGCGTCTGTCTGGCTCCCAGAGGATCTCCACGACGGGAAACTCTCCCCGCGTGGATGTCTCTGCCCCTTCTTGGGCGTTTCCTCCCAGTCGAAAGCCTGGCGCTTCTGGGACTCAGAGCGCCAGCGCGTCGTTGAGTCCCGGGATGCCTTGTTCTTCGAGTCCGTGTTTCTCCGTGACCTCGATCGTCACTCGTCCGCTGCCTCCCTGCTTCCGCTCTCACGGTTGCGGGGGGAGGTCGGCCCTGCAGTCCCATCTGCCCTTGTCGTCCCTGCTGCTGTCACGTCTCAGCAGCCTTCACCCTCGGAGCGTTCTCCAACGGCCGGCACTGTGACTCCACCATCCACTGACGCCCCCCCGTCGGTGTCGTCTAGCTCGCTTGGAGCTCCGTCATCCCCTGTGGTGTCCTCATCTGAGTCCTCATCTGCTGAGTCCGTCTCTCCCGCACCTTCTGCTGCGTCCCCATCCAGTCCACTCACTCCAGTCGTGCCCAGTCCACCCAGCGCTCCTCCACGCCCTGCCCCCATCGAACCTTTTGTTCGTGGCAGCCGTCTGCGTGCGCTTCCCTCTCGCTCCTCTAGTACTCCAGCGCCCTCTGCTCAACCTTCGCAGACCTCGTCTGGACAGTCCCCAGCGCTGCCTACTGGTATGGACGCCCTGGGCCTAGCCACAGGAGTTGTGCATCCCAGCTCTGTCCTTGGGTACACACTGCTCACGTCCGAGCATGAGCGTGCGCTCGAGGCCGCCATCCTTGGGAGCATTGCTGAGTGCAATGCAACTGTTGTTGCCCTGCCGCAATTGCCTGACCCGACCACTGTTCGCCAGGCACGGGTAGCACCCGACTCCCAGCAATGGGAGGCTGCCATGCGGGACGAGCTGAGAGCCCTGGATGACCACGCCGCATACGAGCTGGTCGATCTCCCACCAGGCCACAAGGCGATCGATGCCCGCTGGGTCTTCCGTCGTAAGTACAAGCCTAACGGTGAGCTCGACAAGTACAAGGCCCGACTTACAGCAAAGGGGTTTTCTCAAGTCCCTAGCGTTGACTTTGACGAGACTTTTGCTCCCGTCGGATGCTACACCACAGCTCGAGCCCTCCTGAGCCTTGTCGCACACCACGACTGGGAGCTCGAGCAGATGGATGTAAACAATGCCTTTCTGCACGGTCGGCTGGATGAAGAGATTTACATGGTGCAGCCTCCAGGGTTCTCTGACGGCACCAATCGAGTTTGGAGACTGCGAAAGGCCCTCTATGGCCTCAAGCAGTCACCACGGTGCTGGAACCAGGAGATCACCTCCACCCTGGAGAAGGGGGGATATCGCCGGAGCACGGTGGATCCCTCCCTCTTTGTCACTCCACGGTCGGCTCCCTTTGCTGCCATCCTCGTGTACGTCGATGACCTGCTTATTGCGTCCCCGAGTCGCGAAGCTGTGTCAAGTGTGAAGTCCCTGCTGTAGTCCACGTACAAGATGAAAGACTTGGGTCCGGCTCGCGTGTTTCTTGGCATGGAGCTTGAGCGTGACCGCGCTCGTCGCGTTCTGCACGTCCACCAGGCCGTGTACGTCAGGAGCCTGGGGGAGCGCTTTGCCTCCCTGCTTGAGTCTGTCCCCAGTGCCTCAACACCGATGACGCTCGCCGGGCCGAGGTTGTTGAAAACTCTGGACGTGTCAAAACTAGGGGAGACGGTGGACGTGACCGACTACCTGCGAGTCATAGGGTCTCTCATGTACCTTGCCACCACCACCAGAGCAGACGTAGCATTTGCTGTCAACTTCCTTGCGCAGTTCTCACAGTCACCACGTGCACGGCACATGGAAGCAGCATTACGTGTTGTGCGGTATGCGCTCTCCACTGCCCGAGTTGGTCTGTGTTACCGGGCGTAGCCATCAGTGGTCGTTGATGGGTACACTGACAGTGATTGGGCACATGACACGGATGCACGCAGTCGCACTGGCTATGTCTTCCTAGTTTGTGGGACTGCGATCTCCTGGAAAAGTGGCAAGCAAGGTTGTGTTGCACGCAGCTCCAGTGAGGCAGAGTATGTTGCCCTTGGTGCTGGAACCTGTGAAAGTGTCTGGTTGTGTCGTTTGTTGCAGCAATTGCGTGTTCCCATTCGCTGCATCACCTTGCCTTGCGACAACCAAAGCACAAAGGCTATTGCTGAGCATGATGGCATGCATCACACTCGCACAAAGCATATCAATGTGGAACATCATTTTGTGCGTGAGCGTGTGGCTGCAGGCGATGTTCAGATTGTGTGGGTCGACANGTCGGTGTAGTGCCTGTTGTGCCATTGTGCAAGTCGGCCGTGGGTCATGGGGGAGTGTTGGGTTTGTGTCAGTACCACACGGTGACCTCTGGCCTCGTTGCACACTCTCCTCACTGACGCAGGTGACTAACTGGAGAGAGGCAACCCCTGCTGGCTGCTACGCCATGGTGGCATGACTGCACAGCGAGTCTCACAGCCGGGCATCAACCAGGCATCAAATCTCACATGTCTCTGGCTGGTGTGCATTTGTGCACACTCATTTGCGTCGGGTTCATACTCTGGCCTATTCTTTGACCTGTCTTCCCTCCAGTGACCTAGTTGACAGGTTGCAACTATTAGTGGGTAGTTTAGTTCAGTTCAGTGAACTTGGGAAGGAGGTTGCGAGATCGAGCTCGCTGCTCGCTCGCTCGCTCCTCCCCACCTGACGGCTACCACCTCATTGTTTGTGACCCGTCGTTTTTCTCACTAACACGCGTCTAAACTTCTACGTCAACATCATTGCTCGCTTGGTCTCTTCCAAGCCTCACCCCAGCTGCTGCTTACTTGTCTAGCGCAGCAGCCTACACACTCGTCGGTGTCCTGGCGCCAGTTGCGTCCGCACCATGGATCATGTCGTCATGCTCTCCAGTAACGCCGTTCCATATCACCAATACTGGGTATATGGATAATCACTGCGTCATCGCTAGTGACGGGTGGAAGTTACACAAACCAACACTCCCCCTGGCTGACACACTCGTCACCGCAATGACAAGTGAGGGGCTACACTCACTGTCCGTCGTAAATACCAACCATAATACAAGGTCTCCTCGAGACAGTGGTGTAACTCACCAAGTGCCCGGGTCTCGACCGTGCAACACATAATCCACACACGCATGTGCCAAACATCACACAAGAGGTACAAAGCAACAAGGTCTCCTCATGACCCTCGGAACATGTCTCCGGGGTCCGGGTCTCGACCACACCTGCTCGCATGCATGGAACATACATACCACATGGAGGCAATGGGTCTCCACGTCACACCGGTATAAGTCACAAGGTGCACGGGTCTCGACCAGCATAACCTCAACCGGAGCAATATACCAGACACAAACTAACCACGCTACCCTCACAAGGGTGTCAGGCCAAAGCCCACATACCAACACCCCCCCTGGGCTGTAGAGGCTGGCTCCCCCATGGCCACACACCCCTGCAAGACAATAGTAAGGGTGACAATGATGCTGGTCGGATGTGCTCCCACATAGCCTCACCCCGGAGCGTCGTCGTCGGTGTCGTCGTCGCTGTCGTCCTCGTCACTATCGTACTCGTCTGTGCTGTCGTCACCTGCTGCTGTGACTGGTGTAGCGCTGAGGGCCTCCTCCAACTGCATCACCTGCTGTATGCCTGCTAGCTGCTGAGCTGCACACCGCCATGCGGACTCTGCAGCGACAAGACACGTGTACAGCTCGTCCAACTTTGCTATAGCTGTCGGCCGGGCGGCTGCATCTGCAACATGTAGGCGGGTAGTTGCGGAACGAACCTGACGGTGGACCTCAATCGCGTGCGCGTCGGCACGAGCCACGGCCTCCTGCAGCCTCGCCGCCTCATCGCGTAGGTCAGCCGTCGAATCATCTGTCGCCTGGCCACTAGCTGCTCGCAGGGCGTCGACACCAGACAACGTGTCGGCATCCGCAGCGTCTACATCTGCAAGAGGTGCTACTGTAGAGGCACCAGCTGCTGCTGGCACACCTGTCACTCGGCCGTCGGCTCTTGGTCGTATGTCGGCATCCGTCGGTGAATCTACCTCTACTGCATCTTCGCCGTCATCGAGAGCCCGTACAGTGTCCCGGGGCTTCTCCCAACAACTGGTGCGCAACCAATCGTCCACTTGCCGCTGAACGTTCGCCCGTTTTTGACGTGCATCTTGTAAAGGATGTGCACACACGTCTCAGCTGCCTCGAGACGCGTGTGCACATCCTCCACGCACTCCTCGGCAGCCTTCTGTGCTGGAACATCCGTAGTGTAACAACGGTTGCTGGCCTCCCGAAGCTCGGCCATGAGACCCTACACGTGCGCCTCCCCTCGAGCCACATCTACCTCTTGCTCGTCGGCCGCAGAGCGCAGGCGATCGGGTACGGGAATTGTAGCTCGGACATTTGTAGGTGTGCCGTCGGCTGGAACCGCCGTGGTGTCAGCGATGCCGGTCAGGGCAGCCATGAGCCGGAGGTCTGCAACTCGCTCTGCATCCTCCACGGTAGATGTGCCTGTAGGGGTGACTGCTGTAGGCTCAGCTGATGCCGTGAGTACAACCGCCACACCGCTGTCAACAGTGTGGGCCACGGTAGCAGGTGCTCCTGCACGGGCCGTCGCTGCTGAAGCATCCACTGATATCACCTCCTCCAATTGTCGACGCAAGTCCGACCGTCTCCACACCGCACTGTGGAGCGTCCACTCAGCATTCTCGAGGCGCGTGTACACATCCTCGACGTCTACTGCCGCTAACCGACGACCCGCAGCGTCTGTGGTGCTCCAACGTGTGCTCTCTGCACGTAGCTCAAGCGTGAGGTCCTGTAGGTGCCTATCCTCACGTGTGACTGCATCCTCCTGGTCGCAAAGCGCAGAGTGTAAACGCTCGAGCGCAGGGGCATGCTCGGCTACTGATGCATCAACTACTACTCGAGCTGCGTCCTCCGCGACAGCTGTGCCTCCACAGACAGCTACCGCAATGGCATTGGCCATAGCAGAAGTGCTGACAACGTCGACGTCTCCTGCCTCTCCGGATACCCCCTCCGCATGTGTATCTGCAATGACAAATGCTATGGCTGAGGGAGCGTCTACCCCTACGCAGGCTGTACCAGTTGCTATAGGAGCGACGGCCATCGTGGTGTCTGCACCAACAAGCGCGTCCACTGCCGGCGTCCTGTCAGTAGCAATGACTGCAACTGCTGCTGCTGTCACAACGTCGATGGCTACCGACACATCCACTGCCTGGACGTCTGCTCCACATGTGTCCGCTGTCATCGCCACTGCTACTACTGCCCCATCCACTGCTACTACCACACATGCCTCTGTGGTCATGGTCTCTGCTACGTCAACTATAGTCTCCATCTCCATCCCCATCTCTACGTCTGCCTCCAACTCCGGATCGGACCACTCGTCAGCCTCCGACTCCACGTCGGACCACTCCTTGGATGTCTCGTCCTCACTTAGAGCGTCGTGTCATGAAGTACAGTCGGTCGCATCCCTGCTGTACTCTCCGGTGGTCGTCGGCGGACACTCCATCCCCTCCTCAACCGACGCACCGGTAGAAGCTGCGAAGGGATGTCGCACCAACCCTGCGACTAGGGACGAGAGAGTCATCTCCGTGCTGACGTCTGCCACTACTGCGACTTCTGCTGCCTCCTGGGCACGTCTTGCCAAATGTGCTGTCCGCTGCCTTGCGTGTCGAGTGCAAGCGCGACGACGCCGAGCTGAAGGGACTAGCACAGAAGCGGAGGGGTCAACGGTCGGGATGACTCCAACTGACTCCAGGACAGAGCGCAGAGCATCAGAGGTGGAGCTAAGGTCGGGAGGTGTAGCATGGCCAGGTGATGACACCGATGGAGGTGAGGATGGCGAGGAGGAAGGTAGGGGTGTCTGAAGCAGCACTGTGGCAACGGCCCGCTCAGAGACCATGTGGTCTGTGAGCTGTTGCACCATGCGCTTCAGACCGTGGAGCTCGGCGTACAACACCGCCATAGCTCCACTGAGGGGTGCAACGGTATGAGCTGATGTCTCTGAGTCGGATAGTGGAGTAGGGCAGGACCGTAACCAGGGAGGTCGCCACCCAGCAGGGCGCTGTCGACACTGGCGCCAGCCATGGTGTCGCTCGTCGCAAAAGTAGCAGGCAAAGCCGTTGGATGCCTGGGGCATGTGCCACGGCTGCAACTGCCACAGCGCTCGTGGCGCCTGCCACACCTGCACTGCCGGTGCGAGCCAAGGCGCTGGCTGCGCCCCTTGCCACGCTGGTGTGCTCATCTCAGGAGCCTGGCGTGGGTGAGTGTATAAGACACTCGCTCCCGCTGGCACAAGGCCACAGGGGGAACCAGGCGATCAAAGCACAATGTCTCAAATGTGTTGTGACGCGGCCACGAGGACGGCCACCACCACGCTGGTGGTACGTTGATGTCCGACTGCTACGCGTCTATCGCCTGGCTGCCGTGCGACCTCAAGTCGTCTTCGGTGCTGCTGTTGCTCCGGTTGTCATCGTCAGCCGATGACTGTGGCCTCTGACCACCTTTGCCGCTGCTGCTACTACCGCATCTCACGCGGCCGTTGTTGCTTCTGCGGTCGCCGTCGTTTGCCGATGGCGAGTTAGTGCACCAACGTGTGGGTGCAACCACACATGTTTTTATTTTTCTTTTTTCTTCTTTCTCAGGTGCCACCTCCTCGGGTGCCCCTTTTGGGGTTGTCCTGGGGTGGCCCACTCGGGGACCCCCCGTGTCCTCTCCCCCTCTATTTCATTTTCTTTTGGCTGCCTGGCTCGACCCTCACGGTGAGCTCGTCGATCGGACGAGCTCGCCGATCGGCGGGCTCACCGATCACCGCGAGCTCCCCACGAGCTCGTTGCGAGCTCGCCGCGAGCTCGCCGCGAGCTCGCCGCGGGAAGCTGCAAGCCAGCTTCCCATCGGAGCAATGGGGGCAGCAGCAGGTGCTGCTGCCGCCTTGGCTGCCCCTGCTGCGCGTGCTGCTGCTGCTACTATGCACGTGTGCAGCTGCGATTGCACGCTGTAGCTGCTCGCCGCCGCCGCTGCTGATGCTGCTGCTGCCGCGCGGTGCTACTGTTGCTACAGCTGCTATGGCTGCTGCAAGGCGGTGCTGCGCACTACTGCTGCACGCAGCTGCTGCACGCTGCTGCTAGGCTGCTGCGTAGCGGCTACTGGCACGTTGCTGCTGCGCTTCCCTGCTGCTACTGCACGACTACTGGTGAGCAGCCGCGCGGCTGCTGCTGCTGTTGCTGCGAGGCTGCTGCATAGCAGCTGCTGGCACGCTGCTACTGCGGTGCCCTTCTACTGTGCTGCCTTGCTGCCGCTGCACAGCTGCTGGTGAGCAACCGCATGGCTGCTGCCGCTGCTGCACGACAGCTCAGCTGCCACGCTGTGATTGCCGCTGCCGCATTGGCTGTAGTAGCTACGGCTGCTACTGCCTCCCTGGCTACTGTGGCTGCTGCCGCCGCTGGTTGCTGCTGTTGCACGTAGCTCAAACGCCTGCTGCCATTGCCGATGTTGTGTGCTGCTGCCGCCGTTGCCTCTGCTGCAACGTACCTGTGATGGGTCCTCCCAGGACTTGCAGCTGCTTCTGTGGGTGGCTATTGCTGCTGCCACTCACTACTGCTACTGCTGTTGCGTCTCTGCTGCGCACCAGCGCGAGCTGTGGCTCGCCTGCTCTGATACCAAGAGAAGCTTCTAGGAACCTTCCTAATCACTTGTCGCGACACTAGGCGTCAGCGCTAGGTCAGCGTGTGACAACAGTCACAAGTCAGGGGCAAAAACTGCAAGGGTCTGGGTAGGTACACGCACAGAGTCTCAAGAAGCTCAA
This sequence comes from Penium margaritaceum, assembly GCA_023375785.1. Taxonomy (NCBI): domain Eukaryota; kingdom Viridiplantae; phylum Streptophyta; class Zygnematophyceae; order Desmidiales; family Peniaceae; genus Penium; species Penium margaritaceum. The sequence continues at coordinate 79,356 of SZWC01004926.1, forward strand.
ATCTGAATATAATCGCAGAGATAGATGACTACTGACAAGAACACAACATAAATACCTGCTGCGGCTCACGGCAAGTGACGCACGCGCAATGTCAGTTTGTCCTAAAACTGGCCTATAATCACCGTTTTGGCCATAAACCTGCGCACAGGTATCCAAACGCACCACCGTCTGAGCCTAGAGATGTAGAATCTTGAGCCGGACGCTACAACTGGTCACACGCACAAGTCCGGCATCAATTGGTGGACAGACAATGCAAAACATGCAAATCGGGCTCGTAAGCCAGACCACCGAGAAAACTCTAACGTCTGCAGAAAATCCAGAAAGGACCCCGGCAAGCACCCGGAATGTCGTGGCAGCTGTCTGGCAGCTGGTAGTGCACGGAGCCACCACTCGTCGGTGCCCTGGCGCCAGCTGCGTCCGCACCATGGATCATGTCGTCATGCTCTCCAGTAACGCCGTTCCATATCACCAGTACTGGGTATATGGATAATTACCGCGTCATCGCTAGTGACGGGTGGAAGCCACACAAACCAACAGCACCATGGGATGTGGAAGGTTTTTCAATACCATTGGTGTGGACTTCATGAACTCGTTGACCGGATCATTCACCACAAACCTTGTCCGTGCTATGAATTAGTCACAACTAGGCATGGTGAAATACATGTACATGAATAGCATTTATCTGTTAGTTTGAGGGTGAAATGACGTGGACGTTTTAGTGTCGCTACTGAACTACTCGCACATCTAGTTCCATAAAATCCTAGTAAAATCTCCTTTCTCAATTGGAGATAATGTACAACGGCAAGCCTTAGTACTTCACGACACCCATGGAAAAGAAGCGAGCGGTCTCCTTGACATTCACATTGGTGATTATGGGAATGAAATGCGTGATATTTGTTGCAAATTCAACCAACACTGATGTTGTGTCGTGGCCGTGGGATGTGTTTAGAAAACCGGTAGGAAAATCCATGCTGACGTACTCCCATGGAGTCCTAAGGATTGGAAGTTGCTGGAGGGATCTAGCAAGCTTATTTTCATCATCCTTGTTCCAAAGGCATGGTCACATGGCATGCACTACGTACAAACATCAACAATCCATCCAGGCCCGCAATAGTCGTCCAAGAGTGCATGTATTTTGAGGTTCCACATGATCAACCACCGTCGGAGTGTGCACTTAAGAGATTATATTCCCTAAGAGGCTTCCTGAGTTTGGCACACCAATTTATGGATCCTCTGCTAATAAAACAACAATACAAATAATAAGTTCCCATGGCCTCCACCAGTCCATATTTGTCTTGATTTTGAGAGTCTTGAAACCGGAAATAGTGCTATGGATAACCTCTTGAGGTCGTTGCTACAAAGGCAAAGAGGTTGTTGTTGCTTTTGGCTATTGCAATGGTTATAAAACACCAACCAAGCTTAGTGGTTGGTCTAGTTTCCATAGGTTGTCGGCATAGTGGATTGGCCACCTTGATGCGTCCTGGCCGATATTCTTACATGAATGATATTTGACATATGTATTTACTCCAACGCGTCTGTAGTCTTTGGAGGCTTGGTTTTGTTTGGAAGAACACCAATGGTTTATGGCCGGTTGGAATCGTCACGCCCTCCTCAAAGTCTTTAAGGTAGCAACTCCATATCTTGAAAGCATGTACAACAAAAGAGACTGTTGTGGAAAATTCCCTTCCGAATGACAGTGGAACGATGTTCACATGCGACCTACAACTCATTGTTCTTGTGGTCGCGCTTGTGGTTGGGAGCCTTTTATCCGTCAGTCGTCCTGAATTGGGAATTTTTACGTTGCTTGCCCTTAACACCGTTCTACTGCTTGGCTACCCCGATAGTCCCTATAGCATCCATGTGCATGTAGTAGTCTTATTGTGCATGCACGGTCGGTTGTGCATCCTAGTAGTGCATTTGATTTGTCCAATACACCTTACTCATGTACTTATGCAACACGCTCTAGCTTTTCCAAGCTTGGCCCGTTGTTGTAGTGATGATCTTGTCCTTCAGTTCCTCATAGACAAGACCATCACATAAGTACTCAACTGGTAAGCACTACGGGTACTTGAAGGTATGGATCCCATACTCCTAAGTTGTTTGGCTTCTTCCATGAGTGCGGTGAACTCGCTCAAGTAGGCTTCGAGCGACTTACTTAGCTATTTTAAGTCCTTTACATTATGGAAGGCTCATTGTGCCTCATCATACTAGGCACATTTCTTACGTATGATAGTGTAGAAATCCTCCCATAACACGGACTGCCATTTTAGGTGTGGCTACTATGTATCCCACTCCTTTTCCACATATTTGAAGATCTTGCCGTCAAAACGTGTCACGACAAGGTCGTCCCAATGGCCGAGTGGAGCATTGTGGACACGTAGAATGTACTCCATGCAAGTATGTCTGCTGATCAGTTTCCTGCCTCTTCAGAATATCTACACGGTGTAGAAAGGTCATGTTCATGAATCAAACCAATGATATCGAGGCAGACAAGTCCTCTCCGCCAAGAGTAGTAACACCAGCACTCGTACTTCATCCACTGTTGCACTCACCTTTGGATCACACTGTGTAATGCCTTGTCGAGGGCCTCATATCGACAGAATGCGTTGTGAGTGGTCAGATGCTGCTGCTGGCGATCACAATTGAGGTTCATGATGCTTTGTCCGAGGTGGGCCGGCAAGTTTGCGAGCACAAAATTCGGCCTTGATTTCATGAGAACCTCGGCAATAACATATCGAATTGTCTTTGTGCCTTTGTCCCTTGGAGGAGAGTACGTTTTACGAAACGGTCTCTGAGGAGATCCATTTTCTGAAGGAAACTGTCATTCCCATTACAGTCACATCATATGAAGAGAGGTCTATCCCTGCTCCTCCAAGTGGTGTTGCACCTCTACTGTTGGCACTACTCACGAGTCACCCCATTGTCTTGGCGGCCGCCTCGACAAGCTTCGGATACGCAAAGAATATTGCCTTTTCCATGACATTGTCCGGCTCATGCTCACAAGAACCTCCCCTCACGTGGCTCATTTCGTCGCCTTTGCTACCGTTGGCAGTCTCATTGATGTCTGTAACTTCGTTCAGTTTTTGTTCGTCTTTTCCTTCTCAAGAGATCACCTTGAGTTAGTCACATGACGATGAAGATGATTGTGATCCTCATCGCCTTCACCGTCATCGACATTGTGCTCCTCATTGGGGTCCACATTTGGGTAGTCCTTTCGGAGCGTGTCCCTCGTCGTATAGGAGACCCACATGCACGTCAACATGCTTACCAAGCATATTTTGGCTGTCGCAAGGGTCTCAACTTTACTGAGTTGAGCAAGGATTTCTCTTTATGAAATGGTTATCGTTACGTTGGTCACCATGCTCACAGCGATCGCTCCCAAATTTTGGACTCTATCGAGGGTATATGATGAGGTCTTCACCTTGCCCTTGTCAGTATTGGACGGACCAGCACTTTCCATGTTGCCGAGATGTGTAACTAGCATGAACACCTTGTGAGATTGTCCCCATAATTGACACAACAATGTGGAATTTGACGTTATTCTTCCCAATATGTGATGCATTGCACCAGGTAGCTTCTACACTATTGGAAAATAGAATATTAAACAATGAGATGATCTCAACATGTTGAGTGTCACTCACAAAACAAGGAGAGGAGTGATAACAACTCTAAACAACTTCCTTTCAACCTCATTTCTTCTTTTTGTTTTCTAGTTGATCTTGGCCTCCTCGTCACACTCCTTGGTGCCTCGTTTCCCTAATGGCTTTATCTCCCTTGAGCTGGTGGTATTGGGAGAGCCGACCAAAAATCTTCAAGGTGTTGTTTTTCTTCTTCTTTATATTCTTCAGGCCGTGAGAGTCTCTGTTGTTGGAAAAGAGCACTAGCCCACGTTTTGGTTGAAGGAGGGAGGAGGGAATCTTGAAAAGAGGAGGGAAATTGGTGGAGGGGGACGCTCCCCAACCATCCACAATAAATGCACGTAGCTTCCTAGGGAAGAAGATAAGCTTGGAGGTAGAAGAAAGATAAATTACAGCTACTCAAGAGCTTTCTAACGTACTTTATGATAGTAAAAATTGCTAAGTTCTAAAGCCGCATCCTCCCCTGGCATTCTGCTTCTTCTTACAACTGTCGGCTAAGCTTTTTCCATGTCGTAGATATTAGAACCATCGTGGAGTTGGTCGCTAGGGTGTTCCTACTAAAATGCCACTGTAACGTACGTAACTCCAACTCTTGCACGGAAGACATAATTGTAGTTTAGAGAAATGTGTCCGTAGCCCGCTAAAAGAGATTTTCCCCATGCGTCACTCTTGGGCAATTTTCATCAATGACGGCATGGTAGGAGATTAGAGCATTTGGAGTCTCCGGAGGCCCATTTCCATTTTTACCTCGTCCTCTCATTTTGGTTCCCATACAAGAAAGGTGTTGTTTCGAACGCGTGAACTCGCACGAATTTTCCTGTTGAGAAACTCGAAGATCACATGAACCTAACTTCAGTTTCATATTTAATGTGTCGGCGTAAAATCATTGTGTGTGAGGCACGATCGGCAATTTCACGCTAGTCTTTGATACCTCTCTCACACTCTCTCTCTCTCACTCGTCATATTCCTTGTCCTCAACCGCTCTTGTTAGAAAGGGGGACAAGAGAGGTCAAGGACACATGACCACTGGCTTCATCCTTGAGGCCCTCGTGGCCTCTCAGCCGCGGGTCAAGCCATCACCTTAATTAATGGTTGTTGGCTCGTCGGCGGATGACTAGCCGGTCACCAGACTTGCCGCCGGCTATCCATCAAGATGGTTGCTAGCTGGCCAGCAGCCTGCACGGTGCTGGCTGCCACCCAGCCCTTGCAATAGCGTCGGGTAGTTGCAAACCATGCCCTCGCTATAATGAGGGGAGGGCCAAACCCAACCGTTGTGCTACACTTTATCTGTCCATTTGACCTGACCAAAGTTCAATATCAATTGTTGATTAGGAGATTACACAGAGAGAAAAAATAATAGACCAAATCCATCCGACAAAGACTGAAGAGATACTTCTCGGTGGCGAATGTCGAGATCACAAGCAGGTAAACCCCTTGATACAAACCCTTGATTAAGCAACAGAACATGAGCTGACACTCGACCAAATAAAAATCATTTGGAAAACGATTCCTTTGGACCGACGGAAGAGACTGAGTCACCAAATGCCACTCAACCAGCGATGTGCAGACAAGCGTGTCGGAGAGCTTGTTGAGCTACGACAAGCTGGGAGTGAAGGGTGTGAGAGGAGAGGTGAGGGGAAAATTATTCCCTCCTTATGTCATGGCGTCAACACTGCCAAGGGGGGTGACTGGGAAAAGGCCCTCCTCTCTCCCTCGCTTGCGGTGCCAAAAGTGCCAAGGGGGAGGAAAGGAACGCGCCCCCCTCCCCCCCTTGTTTGTAGCATTGAAAGCGCCAAGGGAGGGGGGAATGTGCCCCCCTCTCCTTCTTGTCCATGGTGTCAACATAAAAGAGAGGGAGGAGAAAGACAAGCATCCCCCTCTTCTCCTCCTCCATGGGGCTGATGGTGCCAAGGGGAAAATTGGGACGAGTTCTCTCTCCCCCTTGTCCATTGAACCAATGATGCTGAGGGAAAGAAGAGGGGCGAGACCCCGTATTCCCCTAGGCCAGCTCCCTTTCCCTCTCCTTTTCACGTAGGCCGAGGCCCAAGGGGGAGAACAGAGGGCATCTCACCCTCCATTTCCCCTTGTTTTAAGGGCCGGCTCTAGTCCATGGAGGAAGGGACAAGGAATCTCCCCCACCTTTCGTCTCATGTGGCCGATGGCCCATGGGAGAATTAGGGGAGGTGTTCCTCCCACCTACCTCCCTCACGAGGACCGATAGCCCAAGAAGGAGAATATGAGATGTGTTTCCCTCTCTCCCCTCTCACAAGGTCAAACGGCCTGAGGGAGAGGCATGTAGCCATCCTTCCCTCTTACCCCTCTCACACGGGCCCTCGACCAAAGGAGGAAGGAGGTGAGGAACTTCTCCCTCCTCTCCTTTTTATCAGAGGGCATGACCTTGCGCAAAATGGGTAGTGTGGTCGGTAGTGGGGAGTTTGACATTTGGAAGACCAGAGTTTAAAACGGAGAAAATGGCATGACCCCTTTCTCCAAAAGCCTCTTATTTTCTGACCCAATCGGTTCCACACAAATTGGAGGAAGTGTGTTTTATCTGGTGTCTACACTAGGTACCATAAAAACCAGGTTGAAGCTCAGAAAAATCTCCAAGTCTTTGTCAAATTAAAATATCCTTCAATATTCTCAACCGTTCACCTGTCAACCTGTTAACTTGTCAACCTGCAAGCTTATCAAGATACTAACGTGTCAACCTGCCAACCTTTCCACTTGTCAGCCTCTTAACCTCTCATCTTGTCAACCTGTCAACCTGTCAACCCGTCAAGGTGTCAACCTGCCAACATGTCAACCTACCAACCTACCAACCTGACAACCTGTCGAACTGCCAACTTTCCAACTTGTCAACCTGTCAATCTGCCAACCTGCCAAACTGTCAATCTGCCAACTAGAGGTAAACATACAATCATGTGTAGTGATAGGGTACAAAGCCATAAGCTAGCCTTGCACATTGGTCCACTGGCTGGTGCAAAGAAGTCTTGAATCAACACTCTTCAAAGCGATTTGGATACAGAAAGGACATTAGATCTTGAGTGTTTTGTCCTGAAAAATGGTGGAGGAATGTCAGGAATGGATGCAGAAAACAGATGTATAGAAATTTTAGAAAAAAACGACAATAGTACGTGAAATTAGCCCTAGGAAGTTTGCACGTTGTGACTCCATCCATGGGTAAACGTTGCAAAGAAATTGTTGGCTAGCTTCAAAAGAGGATCACGGGATAGAATACACCCCTCTGTCATGTTGAATCCTAGCATGGACGAGGTTCACTTCCATGCAAACCAGTCCATTGTAGCAGGATGCAAGGGTGTCAGTTTTTTAACCCTTCCGCGTGCCCACAACGGCAATGTCCTCTCATCAAAACCATGAATGGCAGCAAGAAGAGCACCGGATGGACAGATTGCATAAACTTCACGGTATGCACACCCACTACTTGGAAGACGGTCGCTATGTACTCACATTGAGCTTGGTCAGTTTTCTCCTCCATTTGACCTTTACTGTTTTGTTAGAGCAGAATCTGCTCCCTATTTTTACAAAACTATGGCTGCATTATGGCATGAATGATGGGTTCAACCTACACATGTGACTGTCCACATGGTGTGAAAGAAACAAGGAGATATAAATCCACTATCCATCCTTAATGAAGTCTGAATGGAACTCACTCCTTGCAAGAAACTGATAGAAGATCCATTGAGCAAGGGCCGTAGTGGCGCTGAGCTCAGGTTCACAACCACGAAAGAGGAAGGAATCCTCACTTCCCAAAAGATTTAAGTTCCCTTTATCGTAGGAAATGCACACAATGGTGCGCTTAGTCAGAACAACATCCTTCTATGGTATTTTCATCAACAAGAGGTCGCTCAAAATAGTCTATGTGCGTCATCGTCACGATAGAGACATTGCCAGAGCACTTCAGAGAGGGAAAAACATCGAAGGATGAGCTCGAAGTAACCCTTCTCTTGCACCACCTTGATGGACTTTGCTTAATCCTCCTATGTTAGAACATCTTTCATTCTTTTGTTCTTTTGGAGATCATATTCCTTTGCTATCCTTACGCTCGGCTCCCTTCTTTGAGTCACCTTAGTGCTATCGTGATGTGTTTGTAAAGGTACACATCCTACTCCAAATCCTAATGATATCTTTTCTCAAGACACTCCGCATTGTGGAGGGCAGCCCACACAACCTTAGAATTCTTTATTGTCATAAGTCTTTTTGCTTTAGATCCCGGTAAAGTTGCATTTGAAGTTCAACACGGTATGTATTGAGGGAGAAGCTCTACATGTGAGATCGAGTAGAGACCAAAGTCTTTTTCACCAATTCACAAATATCTGAGCATGCGTCTGACACCGCTCTCTTTTCTTGCAATCCATTCTTGTGCTAACATTGTTGAGCAGTACTTCCCGCATCTTTGAAGAGATCCTCCCACTGAAATCTGCCTGCCTCAGACCTCCTCCCTCGTCCACACTTCTTCTTCCTCCTCATCCTTGGGATCCTCATCAAATACCTCTGAAGGTCCAGTCACAGCTCCATTATCTGACTGAACCTCCTCTTGAATCTTCTGGAAAGTAGAAAGTATGCTCTATTCTTGAATCTGGTCTCTCCCTCCAATCAAAACAAAAACTTCAGCGCATTCCTAGACCTTCAATTGGAATGACAACTCGTGCACCGTCAAGTGTCCTATGGCGAACAGGTTCCTCCTCTACAATAACCTGAACCCCGTGGTGAAATTAGTAAACGTAGTGAATTCAAACCCCGATCATTGCTAGACTTTCCATGCGTGACAACATGGCGATCCACCCTGTCTTCCACATCAGCAAGCTCAAGCACTACCGGGACCCCAGCAATAACCTCCCTGTCATAGATTTTGTACCTCTGCCTGCTACTCAAGTGGATGTGGATACGGATTACATGATTGAAGCTATCCTCAGAAATCTATGCAGTGGAAAATGATAAAGTATCTAGTCAAGTGGCACACATACGACGCCACACATAACAGTTGGGAGCCCTACAACGATCTCTGAGGCATCGATGTAGTGGGAGGGCCGGTTTGACCATCCCACCTCATGATAGCGAGGGGGTGGCTGCAAGCCACCCCTCACTATTGTGAGGGTTGGCCGGTGGCCAGCCACCTGCTGGCTACCGGCTGGCCGGAAGCCGGCCGGCTGGGTGGCCGGCAGCCAGTCAGTAACCGGCCGGCCACCCGCCGGTGAGCCACCAGCCGCCGATGGAGTTGGTGGCTCGATCGGCGGCCAGGAGGCCGCAAGGCCTTGAGGAATGAGGCCTCTGGCCTTCTGTCCTCGCCCTTGCTCGCCCTCCTTGCTCGTAAGGGGAAGCGAGACGAGGGATATAGCGAGAGCAAGAGCGAGGGACACATTATAGAAGCTGGCGTAAAATTGTCGATCATGCCTTGCATGCGATGATTTTGCGTCGACCCGTCAGAAACAAAACTCGAGTTCGGTTCGGTCAAACCATGAGTTTTGAAATAAGAAAAAACTCATGCGCACGCATGAGTTTGGGGTCATACCCTCCTTGTTTCTGACGAAGAACAAAGGAACAAGGTAAAAACGGAAATGTGCCTCTGGAGACTTGTAATATTCAAGCCTCCCTCCACAGGTCGTTGATGACGATTACTTCAAAGAGTGACACAAAGGGGGAAATCCCTTGAGCGAGCTCCGGACGCCATTCTACAAATTCCGACAATGACCTAAGTGGAAGAGCTAGAGACACATCCGTTATCGTGGTTTTTAGAGCAGGACGATTCTTGCGACCGAGTGTGTGACCGTTCCGTGGCTACAAGAGAAATAAAACACCGCGATCAACTAGAAAGCAATGAAAATGCCATAAAGGAAAACAGGCTCTATACTTAACCGTTTGAAGCATCGTAAATTTTGTTAAAAAGCTCTTTAGGGACTCTATTTTCTTATGCTAGCTCCTATAAGCTTCACCTACTCGTCATGGGACTAGGTGGGTTTTTCTTGGACAGGATGGGGAGTACCCACTCCCAAACCACCAACGTTTCTCCTCTTCGCAGGACTCCCTCCTTCCTCCCCCATCCAATATGTGGGACAATGCTTCTTTCCAAGACTAGGGGCTCTCGCGGCCTACAAACACCCTTAAAAGAGGAAGGGAAACACCTGAAAGATTTTTGGTGGTTCTTCAACATTGTCGGCTCAAGAAAGACATCTCTAAGAGGCATGAGACGTACCAAGAGTACTCAAGAGGAGGCCAAGGAAGACAAGAAGATGAAGGAGAAGACATGAACAGATAAGGAGGAATGTACGAGGGTACAAACTCTTTGTTAGAGTTGATCCCATCCTCCTCATTACCTTTTTTGGGTGGTGCTCAAATTCTTGGAGTTTCTTGATCTTGTCGTTGCTTTTCTTTTTGAGGAATTTTTGCTTGCATAGTGTTGTGAGTGAAATCTAAGGGTATCGGCTAGAACCCACATGATTGAGCGGACTGTGGTGGCTTAGAAAAATAGTATTTTCTACCACATGACTGTGCCGACCATGGCGGCCTAGAAAGATACAAGTAGATTTTATAATTACCTAACCGATCATGGGAGCAAGGTAACTTCGGATTACAACAACTCCTTGAGGTCGTAGGATGAATCTCATAACGGTCTTCATGTGCTAGTTGTACAAGTGACAGAATGGCAAGTGCCACACCGTCCAAGACTAACAAGGGTAAGGTGGTGACGGCCTTACCACACACCCTCGGTGGACTCCAGATTTTGGGAGCCTCCACCGCAAGCACAATGGCCAAACCAAAGGCAGCCGTACCACCGAAGATGACCCCGGAAAAGATTGGCGACACCGAGTAGTGAGAGGACGCCAAAAAAGTACTCAATGAGCACGTCGACATACAAGTGGGTGACTCCCATGCGATGGATGACGCGCTTGAGGAGGACCACTCCAACGTGCATCCCGACAAGATCACGACATCAAAGATGGTGAAGGCGACGTGGCTATCATCAACATCTTTGTGCGGTGAAATCCAACCAATTGCTTAAGAGGGCCAAAACGCTCGCTCGATTGTCAGAAGCTACCCACAGCAATGAGGCCGTCAACAACACCAAAAGCGCCAAAATTAGCCAGAGGGGAAGTTATCATGAGCATGAGCTCAACGATGTTACCATGAAGGAAATTTGCGATGACCATCGTAGGCTTGTTGACTTGGCTGCTAAGGCGACGTACCAACTCAAGATCACGACGGTGGAGATTCTGCACCACTAAGAGGATTGGGGGAGGATCCCTCTTCCTACAATGTGACTACGATGGGGCAAACCAACATCCACTCGAGGAACGTTGTTGACGATATTCTCTTCCAAAAGGTGGGACTCCTCAGAGGCTTGTACACAAACCGTACCCTCATGTAGTAGGTAAAGATATCCGGACAACGTGAGGCCCTTGAGGCTATCACTGACGCTCTAACAATATCAGAGCTGGATTTTGTATTTTCCAACCTACAAGCCCATGTTAGACAGAGCATCACAGACCTTGATCGTGATCGTCAGCTCAGTGCCTGGCCGCTCATGAAGCAAGCCGTCAATGCAACGACCTCGACAAAGCGATGCAGAGCATGACCCAGGTGTAGATGTTGCAGCTATCATAACGGGCCACAGGTGCTGATGCCACCGCTTGTGGCAGCAAGGACTTGCCTATCTCGATGACTTTGGGCCGGTCATGAACACGTCCATTTTCAAAAGTGTGGAGATCTTCCGGAAGAGCGTAAAGCTGAGCAATTGGCTGAATCGCATGGAGCACATTCTGCGCATCCACAAGGCGCCACTCGGTTAGTGGGATAACCTTGCTACAAGCTCTCCAAGTACGTGGTCAAGGAGTGGGGCGTACAGCAGCCACACCTCGAATTACAGTCCATGCCGTGGGTGGCTTTCTGCACTATCATGTGAAAGAAGCACATCTATCGTGAGGATGCGTAGCGTGCCTTCCACAAGATCAAATAATTCAGGCAGCAGGGTGCCAAGCAAGGCGAGGTGAAGGGCAAGCAACATGCAAAGCATCTAGCCAAGAAGGCTTGTGGGTACAATGTCTGCAATAACAAGCACAGCTGTGACAATGACGAGCTGCGGGTGGCGTGTGAGGGTCGCAATACACCCTTATGCGATGGGTTATGCCGCAACTGGGTGCAACCTGGCCACTTTAAGGCCCAATGCCTTAAGGCTACTGGTGGTGGACAAGAGGCCGTGGCGTTGGCTGCAGCTGCGGTACTCGTGGAGATGGTGTAGTAGGGAGCCATGGTCAGGAACGTGGACAGGGCCGCTGTTACGGTAATGGACCGTAACGGACATGGCTGTGGTACATCTTTTTTCCACTCCTGGGTGATGTTCGTGAGGATCACTTGGGGTAAAAACTAGTTCACAAGTGTGGGTTCATGTTTTCAGATGAGGGTGTTAAACAATTTGAGTTTTTTACGAGTTCAATTTTTTTATTGTTTTCTCCCCTTTCGTTGAACCTCGCTCTACACTTGCTGATACACATTATCCACTAAGTCTTGCATCTCCGGACGAGATGCATGATCGCACATGTTTAATGGTGGCTACACTGGCCACTGTGCAGGAGTTGTGTGATGTTGTGTTTGAAGAAAACGTCCTCAAAGCTGTGAGTTCAATCACGCTTGTGGTGCCTCTGATTGCCAATTTGGACCAATTCAAATTTGAAGTCAGGAAGATGCTAGCCAAATCTAGATGTGCCCATAAGTTGTGGACCCAAATGGGTGAATCATGGGAGTTGTGGCGCACATAGCACGGATTTTGTATTTGTCACAAACTCGGCTTGTCGTTGTCAAGTCTTTTCAGTCGGAAGAGTGGGGGTAACATGACGATGCAGTTTAGAGAACACCTAGCTGGTGCTCAAGTGAACATACTGGCTCACACTAGAGGAGATGACCCTTCTTTAGCCTTGGCTTTAACCGACAGATGGGTCTAAAGATTGAGCCATCAAATGGCACTGTTGCCATCAACTATACGGTACCTATGATTGGTACTTGTAAAGAAAATACATGTATTCAAGGTTAAACACTTAGTGTCATGTTGAAGGTACTCAACCTTTTGACCCATTTTACATGGTACTAGGTGATGCTTGGCTCCGTGAAAACAAGGCTTTGATGTGCTTTGAATATAAGTGCTTGATCCTTCAAAAGGTACAGCGTCGCTTTACACTGATTTTAAATGCGTCATTGTTACTGACCCGACAAAAAGTCCATGCTAGCTTGTCTGCGATGCGGGTAAAGAGAAGTATTCAACAATGTTGTTGGTACTTCTTGACCAATTGCAAAAATTTGAGGACGACGTGAAGAAAGACACTCCATAAGGGATGAAATCTCTATTGGCGGAGTACTCGAATGAATTCCAAGACCCAACGGCTAGGTTTCCACAAGAATGGCACATGGGCCACATGATTCCACTACACTCGGAGGCAACTCTTCCATTCAGACGTGTGTATTGCCTTAGTCTAGCAGAAATGGGAGAGGCTAATCGAAAAATCAAAGAGTACCTTGTAAAAGGTTAGATCAAGGAAACTAGCTCACTGTACGGTACGCCGATCCATTATGTGCACAAAAATGACAGTGGTTTATGTGTGTGCGTGGACTATTGGACGCTGAACAAGCTGAGGTGAAAATTTGATTCCCCTTAAAGTGGATTGAGGACCTGTCTGACCAACTCCAAAGGGCAAAAGTCTTTGCTTCCTTGGATTTGTCTCAAGGGTACCATCAAATCCGCATCATGGAAGATGATGTATCCAAAACGACATTTCGAATGTACATGGGACACAATCAATTCAAGGTTTTATGCTTTGGACAAACGAATGCCCCAGTAACCTTCCAACAGGAAATGAACCAAACGTTCCTTAAGTAACTCGGCCAGTTTGCCTTGGTTTACCTGGACGACATCCTAGTTTTCTCCAAATCAATGGAAGAGCACATGGAGAATCAGCACGGAGTCCTTGTAATCCTCTAGGAAAAACGTTCTATGCGTAAGTGAGCAAGTGTAAGTTTGCACAAGATGAGCTCGAATACCTTGGACACATAGTCAGTAGGGACAATATTCATGGCGACCCACAAAAGGTCCAAGCCGTACTGGAATAGCCACGCCCAGAAAATGTTGGGCAAATTCAGTCTTTCCTTGACCTTGCAAACTACTTCTCACTGTTTATGCAAGAGTATTCGACCATGGTAGCGCTGTAAACTAGGCTCAAAATGATCACCGAGTTACGTATGAGAGCCAAAAGCTCATCCCCAGGGAGACACGGTACACGACCGAGGATGAAGAGCTCGTTGTGGTGGTAGACGCTTTCAAGATGTAGCATTGCTACCTCGAGGGTACTGAGGGGGGTGTGCCGGTCACGACCGACCACAACCCATTGGTGTTTTTCCGAATGAAACCGAACCTGTCAAGACGACAGGAACGTTGGAGCGAATACCTGAACCGATTCTGGTTCACATGGGAATATTGCCTCAAACGCATCAACGTGACCATTCTACTACACCGAGAGCATGTGGAAGTTAAAAAAACCACCAAGGTTGGTGGGTGTTTTATGATCATAACGATTGCTACAATGCAAACACCGGACCTCCCTGTACACCTACAACAACCACCAGGAGAGGTTATCTACAACAATGTCTTTACAAAATCCGGATGGGATTCTGTGTAGACTCTTGTTTCCAAGACTCTCAGAATCTAGACAAGTACAGTTTGGTGGAGGATACAGGAATCTTCTGGCCTGGAGAACAAGTTATACTGGACTTTGGAAACCTTCAACCAATGATTATCTCACAGTTCCATGTCCCGCCGGTCGCAGGTCTCGTGGGACCTTGAAGAGCCGGACAGGCGCTCTCGGACCACTATTAGTGGCGAGGATAGAATGTCGACGTCTGTAAGTATTACACGATGTGCGACCTATGTCTTCAGAACAAGGATAGTAACAAAAGGCTTACAAGATTCCTCTAACAGCTTCCCATGCATGGATCTCCATGGGAGTGCATTAGCATGGACTTTATTCCAAGTCTTCCAGACACGGCCTGCAGCCACTAGTAAGGCATCGTGGCGATCGGCCTTGTGTGCATTCACATCAGTCGCTTTGAAGACTAGTGGCTGCAGTCACATGGCGACTGATGTGAATGCACACAAGGCCGATCGTCTCTTCTTTGAGGGTATCTTCAAGTACCATGGCTTACCGTTGCACATTATCTCTAATCGAAGAAGATTTGCTAGTCCGTTCTGGCAAAAGATGTATGAGTGCTTTCGTGGCAATTCACAAATGTCGATAACGTCTCACTTGTAAATTGACGGACAAAGAAATTGCATGAATCACTAAAGAGCAGATGCCCTGCATGTACGTGGGTTTCTCCATAAATGACTTGGACAAGTTTCCAGTACCGACAGAGTTTGCGTCAACAACATGATGAACGAGTCCACACAGTTCACACCGTTTTTGTTGAACAGTGGTCCGTAGCCAGTGGTGCCCTCTTTCGTTGGTGAAGAGTGGGATTATAGGAGGACAGGTTCCTTCTGCTTTGGCTTTTTGCTGAGCATATAGACTCCTTGTTACAGGAGGAAAATGGTCACCTTCAAACAATTCGGCAACAACAAATGGTACATGCCGACAAAAGTCGTAGTGAGGTCTCATTTGACATCGGTCACAAAGTGATGCTTAACACTAAGAACCTTTGGCTGAAATGGCCACGGGCGCACCAACTTCCACCAAAGTGGATTGGGTCATTTTTTTATCGTTACACGCATCAGGCCAGTTGCGTACCAATTATGAAGATATATGACATGTTTCATGTCAGCTTGCTGGCTCCATACATGATAGGGGGAACTGTTCAGCTACCACCAGCAGTCCTTGCTGCCAACGGCCAATACGAAGTTCTTTGCCTACTCCAGCTCTGAGAGCGTAAACTCCGGTCGTGGGTTGTTAGGGAACACCTCGACCATTGGGCTGGTTGTGGTCTTGAACATAATCCATGGGATCCTGAATCTTGGTTGTCCATGGGGGTAGTCAATGAGTGCTTGAGCAAGCTCATGGCTGGAAAGGATCGAGGCGTGGTAGGAGGCACCACCTGAACACGAAAATAGCCAACAATATTCTCGCTAGACGGCATTCATGGATAGCGACCATTGCAGGTTGGGGACGTCCAACATGGTTGTCGTGCGGACGCTTGAGCCTAGAGGGAGGAGGTCGCTAATCGTGCCGACCAACAAGCTGCAGCTTACGTCCAAGTGACATGCACGTGTTCATGTTTAGCTGGTGATAGAAATTTTTATATTTTTTGTAATGTTGACGTCGCACAATGTGGCACTCTCATTTGTTGGTCAGGAACTTGGACTGTTCATAACAAGTGGGACGGAATGCTGCGGGCAAGCCGGTTTGGCCCTCCCACATTGCGATAGCGAGGGGGTGGCTGTGAGCCACCCCTCGCTATTGCGAGGATTGGCCTATGTCCAGCCATCCACTGGCTACCGGTCGGCCGGCGGCAAACAGGTTGGGTATCTGACGGTCGGTCAAGGGACCGGCCAGCCACCTGTCATCAAGCCACCAGTTGTCGATTGAGCTAATGGTTCGATCGGCAGCCAAGAGGCCGCGAGGCCTCGAGGGTCGAGGCTTGTGGCGTCATGCACTCGTCCTCACCCGCCCTCTTTTCTTGCAAGAGCAAGCAAGGACGAAGGATAGGGCGAGAGCGAGAGAAAGGGGCACACGAGAGAAGTCGGCGCGAAATCGTCGAACGTGCCTCGCACGTGACGATTTCACGCCGACATATGAAAAAAAACTCGAGTTCATTTAGATCGAACTACAAGTTTCAAAACCAAAAAACTCGTGCGAAGTCACAAGTTTGGAGTAATACACTCCTCTTTTCGGACCCAGAACAAGAGGACGGGGTAACAATGGAAATGGGCCTCCAGAGACTTGAAATATTCAAGTCTCCCTGCACGGGTTTGTTGATGACAATTGTCTCCCAAAGCGACTCAGAGAAAAACCATCAAGCGATCTTTGGACACCATTCTGTGAATTCCGACGACGACCTAAGTGCAGGAGCTGGAGACACGCCTGTTATAGTCTATCGTGTGATCGACGGCAATCACCGTGGATACTTGTCTGCTTGTGCTTACACGCCCGGATGTCGCTGCTAAAAGGGGGTGAAGTGTGCCATCGTTGATGTACACGAGTCCGTAAACCCTGTAAGTGGATATTTATGTCCTTACATTTAAGGCCCACAACTTGTTGACCTCAGGAGTATTGCATCGTTCGGGCAAGGGCATTTTGGCCACCTATCCTGACCTCGATGTTCCGTTCCTCAAGGTTCTGACAACTTGGACCACTTTCTAGAATGGTCGACAGAATTGTCACGAAATCTATCAATTTTTCGATATTTTTTGTGTCAGCGATTGAGCTAACCACCTCCGGTACAGAAGTCGCGAAACCGAAAAGATCTCAAAGGTTTTTACTCCTCCTTCTTTTGCAGGTGTGTGTCGTGCACCCCAAAATTAATCAGGCATACACTTCACCTTGAAGAGTACTAACGCCTTAGCATTATATCTCAAGAAGAGCTAAAGTCGTCAATACGCAAGAGAGCATCAAGCAAGGGTTTATTGATCAGCATGCAAGACAAGTCCTTTTATAGCTGTCTGTCCAGTCCTAGAACTCAAAAGCACATTCCTGGAAAGTGGCCTGAACCAGCCACATCACCAATAGACTTGCACTGTGGGCTTGACACATAAGCATCCTAGTGACAAGGTGACAGACCAACCATGTAGCATCCAAGAAGCTACGGACTTGCTTTCTTGGAAGCTTTCATAGCAAACAAGATATGCATGGGGCCAGGATCGGACTCATGACCTCTCACTTGGCCAAATCAATAAACTGGCCAAGGTAACCACTCACCCACATGGTGTACTCACAGGTCATATCTCACATGAGATAGAGCATAGTTGAGTCACCTTACAATGAATCCAGGGATCATACCTCCACAAGGTGCACAACATTCCTGATCCGTCGTACAAGACTGAACAAGGGGCAAACATATTCAACAAATCTTTCCCTTGCACCTTGCGTCAGTTTCCATCATCATTCTTCATCACTCGCGTTGACCATGCCGATACCTTGCATGCCCGCCTGGTGGAGATCCTTGTCCAATGGCTTTGTAAGCATGTCAGCCCGGTTCAACTTGGTGCCGACATACTCCAGCTCCACTGTCTGCTTGTAGACCAAGTCCCAAGCATAGTGGTAGCGGATCTCGATGTGCTTTGTGCGCCTGGACAGAACTGGGTTCTTGGACATGTCAATCGCGCTCATGTTGTCAATCTTGACGATTGTCGCCTGTGGTGCCTTCATCTCAGAGAGCAAGCTGTGAAGCCACTGAACCACTTTAGACACCTTAGCCAATGCAATATACTCAGCTTCAGCTGTTCACAGAGAGACACACTCCTGCTTGCGACTCGCCCAACTAACAGCACCTCCATTTAGCATACACACGAAGCCAGAGGTGGATTTTCTGTCGTCGATATTGCCTCCCCAATGAGCGTTGGTGTAGCACCTGAGACGGAGTGATGCGGATCCAGCGATGCCTCCAAACTGGAGTCCCACATGCCGCGTCCCTTTAAGGTAGCGCATGATGCGCTTCACAGCCTGCCAGTGCAGTGGACCAGGATTGGCCACAAACCGGCTCACCTGCCCAACAGCATGGGCTATATCTGGTCGGGTGGCGACTATGGCATACATCAGACTGCCCACTACAGAGTGATATGGGATGGCCAGCATGTCAGTTTTCTCCGCTTCGTTGGATGGGGACATGGAGGTGGAGAGCTTGCACTCTGAGCTCATAGGTGTGCTGACAGGCTTGCAATCTGCCATGTGATATCGTTTGAGGATGGAGTCGATGTACTTTCTCTAGTTCAGGCTGATGGTACCAGCGGCTCTATCACGCTTGATGGCAGTGCCAAGGTAGAAGTTAAGAGGACCCATGTCCTTCATCTTGAACCTGCTACTCAGCTGCCCCTTGAGATCATCTAGGAGCTGCGTTGAAGAAGAGCACAGAATCAGGTCATCAACGTACAAGGCGACCAACATAGTCCCTTTGTCGCTCTCATGCACGTACATGCTAGGGTAGTTGTCGCAGTGCATGAAGGACCCCTTGGCCATGAATGTGTTTATCTCCTGGTACCAAAGTCTTGGCGCTTGTTTTAGCCCATAGAGCGCCTTCACCAACCTGCACACCTTGCCCTCGGGACCATCAACCGCTTCTGGAACCTCCATCAGCACCTCCTTGTCAGGTTTGTCGTAAAGGAAGGCTTTCTTGACATCCATCGGGTGGAACTCCATGTTCTCGGCAGTAGCAATGGCGAGCATTGACCGGATGGAGGCGAACGTCACAATGGGAGCAAAGGTCTCATCGTACGCTGTACCGGGCCGTTAAGAGAACCCCTTTGCTACCACCCGTACCTTATACTTGTCTATATTACCATTCTATTTCCTTTCTACTTTCAGCACCCACTTGGACCCCACAACATGAGCGACGGCAGGTCTGTCCACCAGCACCCATGTCCCATTCTCCTTGATGGAGCTGAGTTCACTGCGAGTTGCTTCATCCCACTCAGCTTTGTCAGGCTGCGCGAGTGCCTCTACGACAGATGTTGGCTCCTCTTGAACCAGGAACGAATAGTTGAAGCCTGTCCATTCACCCCTATCTGCGTCGTAATGTTGCCGAGGAACTTTCAAACGTGAACTACTCCTTGGACCTTCTGGCTGTTGCTGTTGATGTAGAGGCTGGAGGTCTGTTTTGTCGTCAATGGGAGGAGAGATATCCTCTACATGGTCTGGAGGATCAGATACGTCGGACTCGGAGTCTGATTACTCCAAGTCATCTTCATCAGCTTCTCTCCCTGTTGTAATACCCAGCCCATGCCATTGTGCTGGTGCTTCGTCTCCCTCCTCAAGAAGAGTGAGCCACTCTCCCTGTTTTGGAGTGTTCTCAAGTTCAAGAAGCTCTCCCTTACTCATTATGTTTGTGGAAATCCACGTCTTTGCTGCGGATGACCTTCTTAGCTCCTAGGTCCCACGGTCTATAAGCTCTGTGGGCGGTGTCATAGCCGATGAAAATACACTTTCGTGCTATTGCATTGAGCTTTCGTGGACCCTCACCCGCCTGGACCTTGGCAAAGCCGGTGCAACCGAACGCCTTGAGATGGGATGCGGCCGGCTTCCTGCCTGACCATGCTTCTTGAGGTGTCTTTAGCTGTAGTGTCTACTTCTTCCTGCCTCTCCTTCGCAGAGCTGCTGCAGGTGTGAGGTTCACAAGATACGTAGCCGTACGTGCTGCTTCAGCCCAGAACCTAGGAGGCAGCTTAGCGTCAAAGAGCATGCACCTTGTCATTTCCAAGAGGGTTTGATTCATCCTCTCTGCTACGCCGTTGCTTTGAGGTGAGTAGGGAGTAGTTTTCTGGTGTTCAATACCCAGTGTCTTGAGCCACTCCTTGCAGGCTTCGTACTCTCCCCCATTGTCTGTCCTGAATGCCTTCACCTTCCTTCCACTCTGTCGCTCAACCATAGCGACAAAGGCTTACAGATTCTCCTTCACTTCACTTTTCTTTTTGAGATAGTATATCCAGACCTTGCGGCTGTTGTCGTCGATGCAGGTGAGGAAATATCTGCTGCCTCCATTGGACGGTATGCGAAAGGGACCACACACGTCATAGTGGATGAGGTCAAGGGGTGCGAGAGCACGCATACCATTACGCTTGAAAGGTTCCTTCTTGGCCTTGCCTTGAAGGCATGGCTCACACAAGATCTCAGCTCCCCGCGCCTCATTGCCAAGCTTCATCCCACACACTAGCTCCTGCTTATCCATGAGTACCAATGTGCGATGAGCCACGTGTCCATAGCGCCTGTGCCACAAGTTCTCGGACGATGTGCACTGGTTAGAATGAACAGCCCTGGTGGTTGCATTTACTTCCAGTTTTGTTATCGAATCTTCCGCTACCACTGCTTCCGCTGCTCCAACATGTCCTTCGTCATCAGAATCTGCATCGCTCCTCTCCTCATCATCACTCCTGGCCAAAGATTCAGCCGTTGATGTTGTCATCTTGGTCTGCAAGACGTAGAGTCCATCAACGCGAGGGACCTAAGCAACAACCTTCTTGGCAGGATAGGAGATGTTGATGTCTTTGGTAGGGACTATCACTGCTTCTTTCTCTGTAAAAACAACTGTCATGCCATGGTGAGTTATCTTAGAGACGGAGAGCAGGTTGGCTGTGAAGGAGGGCGAGTAGACTACCCCCTCTAGCTTGAGGTCGGAGTCCGCACCGTTGAAACCCACTGTGACCAGCTTGTCACCAAACCCCTCAGCTGCCTCAACCTTGCCATTGGCGACTCTGAAGTTCTTGTTGCATGGAGCAATAGAGATGAAGTCTCCCTTCTCATAAGTGGTGTGTTTGTTTGTGCCTGAGTGAAGGCCGTAAGCTCCTGGCCTGAGTATCACCCTCCCTTTGTTGGAGGCACACTCAGACATCAAGCTTGTGGGATCCTTCCCACCATGTCCCCCTCACCATTCATCCTCGTCTCCTCCCTCCTTCTTGGATGCCCGGAACTCCCGAGCCCAGTGTCCAGCCTTACCACAGTTATGGCAGTTTCCTTGACGCTTTGGACCCCTTCCACTATTGCCAGTGCCGTTGTTTCCCTTGTATCCAGAGGAGGAGGTATTGCAGAAGGTACCACTACTTTGTGAGGCAAAGACAACCATGTTTGCTTCACTACTGCTGCGACGCATGGCTTCATTACGCACATACTCCGAGATGGTGGCGTAGGATACTTGCTCTTCAGTCCACCCTCCAATCACTGTGATCATGGGATACCAGCTCTTCGGCAGCGTCATCAGAAACATCATGACATGCATATCGGATTTCAGGTCCCACCCCATTCCGGTGGCTTGTTGCAAGAGCGTCTCAAACTTCTGCATAAAGGCGGAGACATCCTCCCCTTCACCAAGCCTCATACTGATGAGCATCTGTAGAATGAAGAGATGGTTGGCAAGTGAGGAAGACTGAAACACCTTGCCCAGTTTGGCGTATGCTGCGGCTGCCACTGTACAACCACTGATGTGTGAGAGGACTGAGGGTTGTATGGAGGACACGAGAACGGCAAGAGCCTTCTTGTTGAGCTTGACCCATATCACAAGGTCAGCACCCTCCTCCTTTGGTGCTGGGATACTTCCGTCAAAATATCCTAGCAAGTCTCTATCATCCATGATGATCTCAAACTGCCACTTCTAGAGTGCAAACTTCTCGCCATCAAACTTGAGGATGGGAGAATGATTCCCTGGTTCCCCTTTCCCTGCCATCCCTACAACTGCTATGGCTACTACACCTGTTGTTGATGCCGATGCACCTATGTTTGAGGCAATTGTAGGCTGTTGGTGAGAAGAGGCAACTGCTTGCCTTGTTCACGTTGGCCGATGCGAGTACATGTAGGCTGATGTAGGCAGATGTAGGCTGATGTCAGCTCACAAGGCCGAAAGGTGTAGATGTGTTGCATTCCCCTCCGGCTGATGATTGACCTGCAAACAGAGAGGTTGGATGAGAGCAAAGGCGCTCTCACTGCTTATGAATTTGGCGGTTGCCTGCGTGAAACTTCTCTGACCAGAGGAGTGGGCCCATAACCCTTTGTCAGCGATTGAGCTAACCACCTCCGGCAGAGAAGCCGCGAAACCGAAAAGCTCACAAAGGGTTTTTTACACCTTCTTCCTTTGCAGGTATGTGTCGTGCACCCCAAACTTAATCAGGCATACACTTCACCTTCAAGAGTACTAACACCTTAGCATTACATCTCAAGAAGAGCTCAAGTCGTCAATACGCAAGAGAGCATCAAGCAATGGTTTATTGATCAGCATGCAAGACAAGTCCTTTTATAGCTGTCTAGCGAGTCCTAGAACTCAAAAGCACATTCCTGGAAAGTGGCCTGAACCAGCCACATCACCAATAGACTTGCACTGTAGGCTTGACACNGCGAAACCGAAAAGCTCACAAAGGGTTTTTTACACCTTCTTCCTTTGCAGGTATGTGTCGTGCACCCCAAACTTAATCAGGCATACACTTCACCTTCAAGAGTACTAACACCTTAGCATTACATCTCAAGAAGAGCTCAAGTCGTCAATACGCAAGAGAGCATCAAGCAATGGTTTATTGATCAGCATGCAAGACAAGTCCTTTTATAGCTGTCTAGCGAGTCCTAGAACTCAAAAGCACATTCCTGGAAAGTGGCCTGAACCAGCCACATCACCAATAGAATTGCACTGTGGGCTTGACACATAAGCATCCTAGTGACAAGGTGACAGACCAACCATGTAGCGTCCAAGAAGCTACGGACTTGCTTTCTTGGAAGCTTCCATAGAAAACAAGATATGCATGGGGCCAGGATCGAACTCATGGCCTCTCACTTGGCCAAATCAACAAAATGGCCAAGGTAACCACTCACCCACATGGTGTACTCACAGGTCATATCTCACATGAGAGAGCATAGTTGAGTCACCCTACAACAAATCCAAGGGTCATACCTCCACAAGGGGCAGAGCATTCCTGATCCGTCGTACAAGACTGAAGAAGGGACAAACATATTCAACAGTTTGATCAATCTCTAGACGACGATGGACTTTTATAAAAATGTACTTTGATATCCTCGAAGCCCCCCGGCTTCTTGGTGAAGCTTCTTAAAGCAAACACTCTTGATGCGATATCGCACGAGTCGCTTGGCTCGAGCACCAATGACCTAACATATGTGTCATTGTGATTCTCATAATTGTATATACGAATTTGGCTTGTTTTACACTTCTCATAAAAGTACATTGAATGTTTAATAAAAACCATCCACTTCTCCCAGTTCCTTGAATCGTCTACTATTCCGCACCTCATCCTTGTGAACCAACCACGTTCCGCTCGGTGTAATAGTTGGGGAGGATTACGAGGAGGGGTGAGGAGGCGGTTGACGAAGTGCAAATCGAAGAACGTGGGCCGACACTTTAGTCGTGCATAGCTCCCCCCCTCCCCCCCTCATGTCAGTGCTATCGCAACCCTCCTTTGCGACGGTCGCGATGGAGGGTTGTGATAAAGCACCACATGCTCATTTTCACAAGGCTCAAGCAGCAACATGCGCCGGTTTTTTATGTGCTGTAAAAATGGGTGGGCGGATGGGGCTTAGTATTGCCGGAGAAGGGCACATGTGGTCGATTCTTTGGAGTCAGGGGCAAATGAGACATACTGTTCCACGATTGGGGTGGATGGGGTTTACTGTTCCAAGGTCTATGCATGTGAGGGTCAAGCTTGGCAAAATAGGGGGTAATGGGCATTGGGCGAAATGACCGTATGCCCCTTGTTTTGGATAATAAGCCTGATACCCCCCCAACTATGAACAATAAGCCTTATTCACTCCTATCACAGAAGAACAAGCCTGATTCGCCCCTGCCTCGCAACAATAAGCCTCATTTGCCCCTTGTTCACAGACACAATTTTCAGGTTTAGAATGATAAACGATATACTCCTCTCGTTTTACGAATGAGAGCATGTCGATGTCGTGTGGCATGCGTTGTTGACATGCTGACATCACTTTTTCTTGCCCAACAATAACAAACCCCTTGATAGAGGGGTTTGTGATGATTTAGGGGTGGTTTGCGGGGAGTTTTCATGGGGGGTTCGAGATTTCCCATGCGTTGAAAGGGAACCTACTGGGCCTAGCTAATGCGGGGCCCAGCACGTGCCCACGCAATAAAAGAATCCTTAAACCCCGGGTGTGATTAGGGGGTGGGTTTGTCTATAGTTTGTATCTCAAAGGAGGGGACAAAGTTGTAAAAAATGAAAAAGAAAACAAATGGGGAACTTTCGACTCCCCATCATTGGTTAGAACCCGCGACAAAGTCCCCAAACCCCCTCTTCACCTCCCCCTGCCTCCCGGTAGCCCACCGGCCAACCGTTCCATCGCGGCCCTCAATCACGAGGGCATCGATCGGCCGGCGAGTGGGTAGGCTTGTGGGAGGCGCCGGGGAGGGGGGTGTGGCGGCGGTTGACGAAGTGCCGATCGATGGACATTAGCCAGAAATCCCCCCTCCACCCCTTAATGCTATTGTGACCCTCCTTCGTGACGACCACGACGGCCCTCCGTCGTGGTCGACGGAGGGCCGCATTCTTGCACCACATGCCCAAGTTCGCCGTGCTCAAGCAGCGACATGCGTCGCTGTTTGAGCATGGTGAAAACCGGGGGGCGTATAGGGCTTATGTTGCCGAACAGGAATGGATGGGGCTTATTGTTCCGAGGCAAGGGCAAATGAGGCTTATTGTTGCGTGGTACGGGCAAATGAGGTTTATGGTTCCGCAGTAGGGGCGAATGGGGTTTATTGTTCCGAGCTCGGGGTATATTGAGGTCACGGGTGACAAAACAGGGGGTAATGGGTATTTTCACCGGTGAAATGGCTGGTATATCCGCGCGAACGTCAACAAAAGCCTGAGATATCCGTAGCTTGAATAAAAACCACGCCATATCCAATAAGTAAAAAAAAATATGCCACGTCCATTTTTATGGCCATGCCCGATCGGCGATTGAAGTCGCCGATCGAGCGAAGTGAGGGGGGTGATGTGTCACCCCTTTCGCCTCGCTCCCCACTCCCCCTCCCCCTCCCCCCCACCCTCGCGAGAATCGCGATCGAACGAAAACGCTTTTTTCAATTTTTTTTTCCGGAGAAGCAAACCCCTTTTTTATCCATTCAAACCGCTTTCAAACCCTACCCCAAATTACACTCGGGGTTTAGGGTTTGATTTTTGCGCAGGCTTCTGCTGGGCCTCGCTACCGCGGGGCCCAGCAGGTTCCTTTTCAACGCATGGGGTGTTTCGGACCCCCCCCTCAAAAAAATCGCAAACCTTTGTGAGAAAAGTCGCAAACCCCTCAATAGAGGGGTTTGTGATTTTTCTCTCATGTTGACGACGTCAGCATGTTGTCGCTGGATGGCATGCGGCGTCAACATAGCGTGTACATTCGGATATAGCTTATTTTTTTTGCATCCTTGCTGGATATAGCGTTAATAAAGAAGCGAAAAGTTCCGAAATTGGAGATGGCGTGGTTAATGTGCGAAACGTGGAAATGGCGGTAGATATCGAGAATTCTGTGGGTATATGGTCACTCCCCCGTATTTTCACCGATGGGCATTTTCGCAGCCCAAACAAATCATTGAGCACAGGCAGGGTTTAGCGGAAGTCGCCCAGCCCCGACTGATCATCAGGACATGCAAGCAAACTAGCCAGCAAGAAAGCTGGCACGCAAGCAAGCAGGGGAGCAGGCAAGCAGAGGGGGAAGGAAGGCGACAGGCACGCATTCAAGCAAGGACCAAGCAAACACCAGTTACCGGCAACCATGCAGCTGCGGAGTGGTCTCGTAGTACAATCAAGCGCAGCAGCAGGCCAGCAGCCGCCTGCTGCGTCCGTGGGCTGGGCTGCCATAGCAGCCGCTCCCGCGCCAACTCCACCTGCTGCCACAGCAGCCTCTTTACAGCAGCACCACCAGCAGCTGCAGCAGCAACAGCAGGATGCAGCTGCAGCCTCCGCTACAGCCGCAGCGGCTGCGGCGGCGGCAACAGCGGCGGTCAGGGAGGGCGTGCGGCTGTGCTTTCTGCGGTGGACGGCGCTGCAGCTTGCGCTGGAGAACCAATGGGGCGGCAGACGCAGCAGGGACAAGGCGAAGCAGCTGGAGGAGGATGTGGCAGCGTGGCTTTGCGCGAAGAGCAGCAGAGGTGCGTGGTAGGGGAGGAGAGTCTAGTGGAGTTGAAGGGAGGGGAGGGGAGGAAGGGAGGGGGGAGAGGGGTTCAGGGCGGGAGTGGCATGGTAGGGCGGGGAGTTATTCCTTTTTCCATCGATTTGATCGGAAGTGATGGCGATGGGAGTTAACGCCTGGCATGGCATGATGAGGTGCGGTTAGGGTTTAGGGTTTCTCGCATGAGCAAGGATTTCATTCGGAGTCGTCGCATGGTGTGCCAGGTCTTGGTACTGCATGGATTCGGCAGCAGTGAGCAATGATTAAGACGGTGACAATGACAATGACGGTGATGGTGAGAGTGAAGATGACGATCACAATGACAATAGCTATCCTGCTGCTGCTGCTGCTGCTGCTGCTGCTGCTGCTGATGTCGATGACGACGAGGATGATGACGACGACAACGACGACGACGACGACGATGACAGCGGCGGTGGCGGCGGCGGCGGTGGCAGCGGCGGCGGCGGCGGCGGTGATGATGATGATGATGATGATGATGACGCTGATGGTGACAATAATGATGATGATGATGATGATGATGATGATGATGATGATGATGATGATGATGATGGTGATGATGGTGACAAGGATGATAATGACTGTAATGGTGGTGGCGGTGGCGGTGGCGGCGACGGCAATGGTGACAACTAGGACGATGATGCGGACCACTAAGATTAAAATGGTGATGATGACGACAAAGTATCCTCGTCGTCCTCATCACCAGTACAAAAGCAGGGCGTCCACCACCAGGGTCTGCTTCCATCGAAAACAATGCGCTGAGAAGCAGCAGCAGCAACAGCAGCAGCAGCAGCAGCAGGACCACCGGACGTTTTGTTTTTCCATGGAAGCAGAGCAAGTGGTTAGAGGTGTTAAACCGGATTGAACCGGAACTGAACCAATTCGAACCGCCTGAACCGGCTGAAACCTGAACAGGTTTGCTGAACCAAAACCGCAGTTTCAGGTTTCAAAACTGGACCGATTGTAGAAACTGTGGATTGTGGAACCGATTCGAACAGTCAGACCGGATCAAACAAGCAAACAGGTTCAGCCGAACCGATTTGTGTTGGAGCAGGAGGAGCGCATGCTTTAATTTCGTCTTCGGATGGTTTGACATGCTTTGATTTCGTCTTCGGATGGTTTGACATGCTGCAAGGTACCCTAATAATTTCTAGGGCTTTGGAAAGTTTCAAATCGGTTGTTGCGGAGGTTTCAAAACGGTTTTTCGAAAATGTCAAAAATTAGATCCTGACGAAACCGATTCGATTCGATTCGAACTGGAATCGAGGAAGGTACACGAACCAAAACTGGTTCGGTCCGATTCAATCCGAACCAGTTTGGCCGATCCGGAACCAAGGGGGTTTTGAAGCGGTTCGGTTCTTTCCAACCGGGCCGAGGGCATGAACCTGAATCGTCTGACACCCCTGCACATGGTGCATGTGGTGCATGTGGTGCATGTGGTGCATTTGGTGCATTCATCAACCTCCTGGACCATGGGGGGGGGGAAGAGAGAGAGAGAGAGAGAGAGAGAGAGAGAGGGAGAGGGAGAGGGAGAGGGAGGGG
>SZWC01004926.1:114697-125560 GCA_023375785.1 Penium margaritaceum
TATGTGTGTGTGTGTGTGTGTGTGTGTGTGTGTGTGCTGCTCTCTATTCTCGATCTCCTTGGGGAGATCGAGAATCGAGATCGTCGACTCAGGTCGACGAATCGATCTTCGATTCCCCGCGTCGACGGCAGTTAGCCGCTGAGCGGCTCGCGAAGCTGCCGGCGCCCCCCCTCCCCCCCGGCAGGTGGCGATTCGCGAGGTAGAGTAGGCTACCCGCCACGTCGCGAACCCTCTTGCCCTGACTTGGCAAACCGACTGGTGGGGCTACGAGCTAGCAGGACGAACCGTGTGGACCGCGCAGAAAAGGCGGAAGGGCCTTGCGCCTTGGGAAGGCCCTGGGGGATATGACGGGTAGTCGGGGCTTGACGTGCGGTCTACAGCCAGACGTGCGAACATGACGCCCAGCCCAGTGGCGGTCATTTTTTTTCTCTACAGCCCAAGACCTTTTTCACACCAGGTGGGAGGTGGAATATCACCACCAAGACAAATGAATGACTTGAACCTGGGTGAAATATGTACGTCCTACAGAACGAAAAATTAATCATACATTTGTAACAGAAAATTTGTGTAAAACACAGTGAGATACATAGGTGTAGAAAGTCTCAGGCCCATCCTAGCACTTGTGTCACATGTTGATCTTCGATCTCGATCTCCCTACTCCTGTGTACTGAATCGATCTCCCGATCTCGATCTCGATATTGATCTTCGCAGAGCAGCATGGGTGTGTGTGTGTGTGTGTGTGTGTGTGTGTGTGTGTGTGTGTGTGTGTGTGTGTGTGTGTGTGTGTGTGTGTGTGTGTGTGTGTGTGTGTGTGTGTGTGTGTGTGTGTGTGTGTGTGTGTCTCTCTCTCTCTCTCTCTCTCTCTCTCTCTCTCTCTCTCTCTCTCTCTCTCTCTCTCTCTCTCTCTCTCTCTCTCTCTCTCTCTCTCTCTCTCTCTCTCTCTCTCTCTCTCTCTCTCTCTCTCTCTCTCTCTCTCTCTCTCTCTCTCTCTCTCTCTCTCTCTCTCTCTCTCTCTCTCTCTCTCTCTCTCTCTCTCTCTCTCTCTCTCTCTCTCTCTCTCTCTCTCTCTCTCTCTCTCTCTCTCTCTCTCTCTCTCTCTCTCTCTCTCTCTCTCTCTCTCTCTCTCTCTCTCTCTCTCTCTCTCTCTCTCTCTCTCTCTCTCTCTCTCTCTCTCTCTCTCTCTCTCTCTCTCTCTCTCTCTCTCTCTCTCTCTCTCTCTCTCTCTCTCTCTCTCTCTCTCTCTCTCTCTCTCTCTCTCTCTCTCTCTCTCTCTCTCTCTCTCTCTCTCTCTCTCTCTCTCTCTCTCTCTCTCTCTCTCTCTCTCTCTCTCTCTCTCTCTCTCTCTCTCTCTCTCTCTCTCTCTCTCTCTCTCTCTCTCTCTCTCTCTCTCTCTCTCTCTCTCTCTCTCTCTCTCTCTCTCTCTCTCTCTCTCTCTCTCTCTCTCTCTCTCTCTCTCTCTCTCTCTCTCTCTCTCTCTCTCTCTCTCTCTCTCTCTCTCTCTCTCTCTCTCTCTCTCTCTCTCTCTCTCTCTCTCTCTCTCTCTCTCTCTCTCTCTCTCTCTCTCTCTCTCTCTCTCTCTCTCTCTCTCTCTCTCTCTCTCTCTCTCTCTCTCTCTCTCTCTCTCTCTCTCTCTCTCTCTCTCTCTCTCTCTCTCTCTCTCTCTCTCTCTCTCTCTCTCTCTCTCTCTCTCTCTCTCTCTCTCTCTCTCTCTCTCTCTCTCTCTCTCTCTCTCTCTCTCTCTCTCTCTCTCTCTCTCTCTCTCTCTCTCTCTCTCTCTCTCTCTCTCTCTCTCTATCCCTCTCACTGTGCCCCCTCCCCCCCCCCCCAACCCCTTCCCCCTCCCACTCCGATTGTGGCGGCAAGTGCAGGTGTCGAAAGCGCTAGTGGAGATGGTCACGGAGTGCGCAAGGGGCAACTTTGACAGAGTGCGCATGTGGCAGCAGCAGGAGCAGCAGCAGGGCAGCAGACCTGCAGCCATCGCAGCATCGCAGCGGCAGCGTGGCGAGTCCGAGGTCAGTGTGATGAAATGAAACACGACACGACGCTTCCACGCCGCCTGACACCTCGCCTCGTCCTTGTTGCGGACGTCGTCGTCACTGAAACACTGTGATCTGTGAAGGCATGAGCAGAAAAGTATACGATACACGTGTATACGTATGTATACTTATATCATATACCAGCCATGCACACCTCCTTGAGGAGCGACGTATATTTGCGTACCTGCATATACTTGCGTATCTATTCGCTCGGTATACGTGTACACGTGTTACACGTCAAGTGTGCGCATGCTCACGCAAGGTACTCGCCAAATATACGTCCAGAATACGGGAACTAGTACGCGTAAAGTATACGTAAATCTTGGGGGAAATTATATGTGTATACGAGTATACGCAAGTATACGTGTCTTTTTAGGTTAGTGTACGTTTCTCGTATACCTTCGTATCAGAAATATACGTATACCATATACTAGAACCAGAGAACATATATAAATATGTATATATATACATATATATACATATATATACGTATATATATATATACATATTTATATATGTTCTCTGGTTCTAGTATATGGTATATATATACATATATATACATATATATATACGTATATATATATATGTATATATATATATATATATATATATATATATATATACGTATATATACGTATGCTCATGCACTGATCATCTGTATGGACAAAAGTCGCCGGCAGCTCTTTGCTGTCTGTTCAGGAGACACACATGGTGGCCTGGATGTCTCTTCCAATTCATGCTTTTCGTCTTCTTCCTGTTTTCCTGTCCTTTTCTCCTGGACACCTTCTTCTTCTTCTTCTTCTTCTTCTTCTTCTTCTTCTTCTTCTTCTTCTTCTTCTTCTTCTTCTTCTTCTACTTCTCCAACTTCTCCTTCTTTGTCTTCTTCTTCTTCTTCTTCTTCTTCTTCTTCTTCTTCTTCTTCTTCTTCTTCTTCTTCTTAGTCTTCTTCTTCTTCTTATTCCTCTTCTTCTCCATGCACCTCCTGTTTTGGTGGGATTCCTCCATACTCCGTTGGTTGCTTCCCACACCTCTCAGGACGACGGGTCGTCGTCAGACGAGGACGACGATGAGGACATGGGAGCAGACGGGTGCGACGCGACGATGACCGACGGCGCGGCCAGGGTCAGCAGCGGCCAAGCAGCAGCAGCAGCAGCAACATCAGCGCAGCAGCAAATGCAGCAGCAGGGAGCAAGCGGGCATGTCCAGGGGCTGGCGGGAGGAGCAGCAGCAGCGCCTGCGACAGACCCTGACGGGTGGCAGACGGCGGCGAGCACTCGGAGACGAGGGCGGTCGGGAGGTCGGCGGTAGACATGGCAGCTTTGCAAGCTTTGAAATTCGTCGGGTGGATGCTCGCCGCTTCGCGGGATCATTTAGGGCCCTGAGAGGTGTTTTAGGGTGGTACGGACAATGGCTCTATGTTTGTCCTGCATCGACCCAAGCCATAGATTGCCACAGCAGAGACGCTGTTTCTGTGAGTGTCCCTCGTTTGCGCCGAATGTACCACGCGACAAGAATTTCTCCAGCGCCGTAACAACAGCAGGATCAAGTGCTTAAGAGCAGTCCTTAGACTTCAAATCTTGGGGATGGGACGCTGTCGTTACAGATGCCAAAGGCCTGGTTGCTGTCAGTCACCGACGACAAAAGTTTTATCATCCACCAGCACACGATTCTTGTACGACATGCCGACTGCTGCTGTGATGATGATATCAGGTTGCGTTGCCACATGCTGAAATGCATGAACTGTGGTGAGTTGCATAGGAGCCTGGGATTGCCCACTGTTCCGCATATGCTGTCTTCTCCCAATGCTCTCTTCCTTTAGCTCCTGGGTAGGTGACACCTTTTGATCTTTAACGTTCCGAATGTCGAGAGGGGTAGAGACGGAAAATCTGTGACACCTATCTCCTCCACAATACCATACTGCCGCCTAAATTCGGAAACCCTTTTCAAAAAGACTTTTTTTTTCTGCCTTTTTTCAACAGACCAGGCTTGAGTTCTGGGCCGCTGCCGAGGAATGGTGGACGAAATTGGCCCCACTGAATTCATAAGTTCCTGCTCGCATCCTCGCATGGACACCTTTCCAGCCAACATCGGGCTGACTTGGCCGTACCACCCGCACTGCGAGCGCACACAAAGCATGCACTGTTGGTGCGATCCACCGAAAAAGTCAACAAACTCCTCGTGCCCCCACTCGTTTTTCGACCGGAAAATTTCAACAACCATTTACAAAATAATTTCCGCCCGCTCCCGAGGGAGCCTGGACTGCATTATGGACCAGTCCCGAAACTAGTTTCCAAATTTAGGCGGGAGTAGGGTACCTTACAATCTGCTGCAGGTTAGAGACCTTGGGACACTACCCTTCCACCTACATTGACGAATTCGAATAATGTGGGTGTTGGTTATAGTTGTGACACACGCAAGTGCCCTCTTGCCTTTACGCACACTTTCACACACCTCATCATTGTGTTGGTTTTTTCGCATCTCTCATTGTGCTCTGTTGTGTCCTCCCGGCTTGTGTACATCGGCGTGCAGATGACTGACGGCGAGACTCGACGCTGATGGAGTGTCGTCCGGTGGAGCCGACGCACGCTGAGGTCTTCTCGCAGTTCGCTGGAGCCTCCTTTCTCAGGCGACGCGCTCAGCTCCATCGGCAGGCCTCCTCGGCGGTCGTGCTGCCGGCGGTCATTGACACCGCATTTGCTGCTTGCATGCGTCCAACGCGTCCCATTGCGTCTGCATCGTCATGCACTGCCTAGGGTCCCAGTTGCATGTTGCATGGCCCTGTTCGGCAGCATAAACCGTTGTGGGCACTATCTGGGTTTGGGCTGCCATAACTCCTCGCTACTATTTTTCTAGCAGATTCTGACTGCACGGCTGCGTTCGCAGCGGCGGTATTATGGTATGGTCCAGTTTTCAGGCAAAACGGACGACGCCCGGGTTTTGGGCTGTCGGCTGCCTGGCAGGCCTCACCGAGAAAACCTGCCAGCCTGAACTGAGCTATTTTCTGATTGGCTGTTGAACTGAGTAACAAGCTCTACAGAGCTGGGGGGGGGGCCTAGAACTTGGAGGGGTCTCCCATTGTTGTTCATTCTTCATTCCTAATCAGTCATTGTCAGTTTTCAGCTGCTTTCTGGCGCTAACTCTGGCGCGCGCGTTTCTGAGTAACAAAACCCAGAGCTTCCAGACTNCATAAACCGTTGTGGGCACTATCTGGGTTTAGGCTGCCATAACTCCTCGCTACTATTTTTCTAGCAGATTCTGACTGCACGGCTGCGTTCGCAGCGGCGGTATTATGGTATGGTCCAGTTTTCAGGCAAAACGGACGACGCCCGGGTTTTGGGCTGTCGGCTGCCTGGCAGGCCTCATCGAGAAAACCTGCCAGCCTGAACTGAGCTATTTTCTGATTGGCTGTTGAACTGAGTAACAAGCTCTACAGAGCTGGGGGGGGGGCCTAGAACTTGGAGGGGTCTCCCATTGTTGTTCATTCTTCATTCCTAATCAGTCATTGTCAGTTTTCAGCTGCTTTCTGGCGCTAACTCTGGCGCGCGCGTTTCTGAGTAACAAAACCCAGAGCTTCCAGACTTAGACTCTAAAGCAGCAGACTGAGGGGGCAGCTGACCTAAGCAACGCGCGTGGAAGCCCGCACGCTGCATCAACAACGCTGCTGCCCCAACACGCTGCATAGTTTCCTTCTTGGTATCAGAGCCAGAGCATAGCAGCAGCAGCAGCAGAAGACTGGCGAACAGGTGCCAGACAACGCCGGCGGACCCCCATACGCGCCAGTGCAGGGGAAATGCTGCCGGATTTTTCCGGCAGCATTGACCCTCCTGGTGGCGGCGTCAGAATTTTTCCCACGGCCACTGGGCCAGGGGAAATGCTGCCGAANTCTGTGGGCGACGACGCACGCGGCGACGCCACCCAGGTGCAGTGACTGGCACCACCAGCAACAGCAGGCAGAAGCAGCAGCTCGCAGCACCACGCAGCAGCAGCAGCTCGCAGCAGCAGCAGCAGCAGCAGCTCGCAGCAGCAGCAGCAGCAGCGTGCAGCAGCAGCAGCTCGCAGCAGCAGCAGCAGCAGCAGCCCGCAGCAGCAGCAGCTTGCAGCAGCAGCAGCAGCAGCAGCGTGCAGCAGCAGCAGCAGCCCGCAGCAGCAGCAGGCAGCAGCCGCAGCCCGCAGCAGCGTGCAGCAGCAGCAGCGGGCTGCAGCAGCTGCTGCAGCGAGCCGCAGCAGCCGCCAGCTGCAGCAGCAGCTAGCAGCAGCTGCCAGCCACGGCTACTGCTGCCCGCTGCTCGCAGCGAGCGAGCAGCGAGCAGCAGCCCGCTGCTGCCAGCGAGCAGCAGCTCGCTGCTGCTGTGCGAGCAGCAGCCCGCTGCTCGCAGCAGGCAGCGGGCTGCTGCCCGCTGTGACAAGAGAAAAAAAAAGAAAAAGAAAAAAAAGGCAACAAAAAAATTCCCCCACCCCCGCAGCTCGCTGCAGCCGCCTGCAGCTGCAGCGAGCAGCTGCTGCAGCACGCAGCAGCTGCAGCAGCATTCAGCTGCAGCAGTGAGCTGCAGCAGCTCGCTGCTGCAGCTGCAGCAGCCACAGCAACTGCTGCAGCTCGCAGCACGAGCAGCAGCAGCTGCAGCACCCGCAGCAGCAGCAGCAGCAGCAGCAACAGCAGCAGCAGCAGCAGCAGCACATGGCTGCAGCAGCAGCAGCAGCAGCAGCAGCAACAGCAGCAGCAGCAGCAGCAGCAGCAACAGCACCAGCAGCAGCAGCAGCAACAGCAGCAGCAGCAGCAGCAGCAGCTGCAGCAACATCAGTACCAACAGTAGCAGCGGCGGTCCCTACATTCGCCGCTGCTGACGTCAGCACCTCTCTGCTGACGTCACCGCTGACGTCACTGCTGACGTCACTACTGACATCATCAACAAAAAAAAGGGGGTGAGGGTGGAAGGGAAAAAAAAGGGAAGGCTAGAGGAGTGGGTAGATTCCCCACTCCCCCAACCCCTTGTTGAAACCTCAACACAAAAAAAAAACAAGAAAAAAGGGGAGAGGACACCAAGGCATGGCTGAAAATCCTGACGAGGGGTCCTCTGATGGGGGGACCCCCATCCCTCCTTTCGTGCAGCGGTTGCTGCAGCACCAGCAGCAGCAGCAGCACCCGCCGCCGCTGCAGCAGCAGCAGCCGCCGCCGCTGCAGCAGCAGCAGCCACCGCCGCCGCATGACCAACAGCTACCGCCGCCGCCGCAGCAGAACCAACCGCCGCCGCCATTGCAGCAGCAGCAGCCACCGCCTCTGCAACAGCAGCCGCCGCCGCTGCAGCAGCAGCAGCCGCCGCCTCTACAGCAGCAGCCGCCACCGCCGCCGCAGCAGCAGCCGCCGCCCATCTAGCAGCAGCCGCCGCCGCTGCAACAGCAGCCGCCGCCGCCTCTACAACAGCAGCTGCCACCGCTGCAGCAGCAGCAGCCGCCGCCCATACAGCAGCAGCCACCGCCCCTGCAGCAGCAGCCGCCGCCGCCTCTACAGCAGCAGCCGCCACCGCTGCAGCAGCAGTAGCCGCCGCCTCTACAGCAGCAGCAGCAGCAGTAGCAGCGGCTCACGGGTAACGTTGGCGGCACCCCTGACCCGCTTGCTGCTCTTCAACAGCAACTCGCCGCCTTGACCCAGCAGCTTGCGGCGCTGCAGCCAGTCGCCTCCCAAACCGCCACCAGCGCGCTGCCGTCCTTCATACCTCCAGGGCACGCCAGCCCAACTGTGTCTGCTGCCACGTACTACCTGGCACAACAGCAGACTCAGCGTTAGCGGCAGACAGTCACTTCCGTCCTTGGTCCCACTCCGGGTGCCAGCCGCAGGCAGAAGGACTTTGAGACGCCGCCGCCGCCGCTTCAGGCCGGCGAGCAGTTCCGAAGCTGGGAACTTAGCTTTCGGATCTGGGCGCAGGGTGAGGGTCTGTGGGCATACTACAGCCTCCCTTACGACTCCACCCAGGCCGACCAGTTGTATGACGCTGGTCGCGCCGCCCGTGCTCTTGTCCCAGTCGCCCCTCCAGCTTCCCGCCTAGCCTTAGAACCTTTCCTCGGCGACGTCACGGCTGGCGCCATCCCAGACCCTGCAGCCACCTGGCACGTCCTCACCAGGCCCCATCGCCTCTCCAGCGACACTGAGATCAGCCGTCTCCTCCGGGAGTTCAACTCCCTGCACATGGGGGAGACTGAGACGGTCACTGCCTACTGGCAGCGGGCGGAGGAAATCCTCCGTCGTCTCGGCACATCCCCTGCCGTCGCCTCCCCCGCTGTCGCCTCCCCTGCTGTTGCCTCTGTGGCCGTCGCCTCCCCCGCCGCAGCAACCTCATCGTCGTCGGGGAAGAAGAAGAAGAACCGAAACAAGAAAGGCAAGGGTCAGCCGCAGCAGCAGCAGCAGCAGTCGTCGACAGGTTCCAGCGGTGGTGGCTCGGTCTGCCACAACTGTGGTCAGCCCGGGCATGGCTGGTACACGTGCCCTATCCCGACGGATGAGGCGCGCATCGTCGCTACCATGCGACGCCAACGGGAGCGCCGCCTCGCCTCTGCCGCCGTCGCCGCTGCTGGCCCGACCACTTTGACCTCGTCCAGCGGCTCTGCCACTCCGGCAGCTCCGCCTGTCCCGCAGACACCCGTGCCGTAGCAGTACTACCCGAAGCCGTCGGCGCCCCCGCTTCCTTCACCAGCGCAGCTCTCCTACTACCCGAGCTCCGGCGCCGTCACTCCGCACTCTGTCTACACTCCCGGGCCCTCCTCCCGTGAGCGTCAGCTGGAGCAGTTCATCGCTCTCCAGCTCGGCCTGCCTCGCCCTCCTCCCCAGGGAAGTGCGAGTTGCATCACCTCCTGCTCTGCTGCCCAGCCCTGCATGACTGAGACTGAGCTGCGGTCATGTCCCGTTTCATCGTCTGTCTCATCGTCGCCCGTGGTTTCCTTCGCCCCTCTCCTTGATGATATTGCTTGGCTTGACGATTGGCAGTCCCGTTTCGCGCCTCCGTCCACCGCGTCTGCGTCCCTCGCCTGCTGCCATGTGACCGTTAGCGATCTAGCGACCCCGGTCCAGGATCCTGCTGAGACCTGCATCATCGACTCCGGGGCCACGCATCACATGACGGCCTCTCGTGAGACCTTCAGTATGCTCGGTCCCGTCGGCGATGTCTCCGGTGTCCGGACGGGTTCTGGGCAGGTGTTACCTGTCCGTGGTGTTGGCGTCGTTCGTTTTCGTGGTCCTGCCGGTGACGTCTCTCTGACCGATGTCCTCTTCGTACCTGGTCTCGAGCTCAGCCTCCTGTCCGTGACTGCCTTTGACCGCATGAGCATGGATGTCGTGCACTCGCGTGGTGTTGGCACTGTGTCGTTGCGTCCGTCTGGTCTTGTCGTCCTGCACGCCACCGCCCGTGGCAACCTGTGGCATGTTCCCCGTCTCTCCTCCTCTTCTCCCGTCTCCTCCTCGTCGGCCGCCACAGGCCATGTGCTCGTCACCAGCACGCTTTCTCCTCAGCACACCCGCCTCTTGCACCGCCGCCTCTGCCACGTCCACTCTGCCGCTGTGGACAGCATGCTTCGCACCCAGCCTACCTCGGGCCTTGACCCGGAGACTTTCCCTCTCCCGTGCCCCACAGAGTGTATTGACTGCGCTCAGGGGAAGATGCACCGGTCCACGTACCCCTTGTCTGCCTCTCGTGCATCCGCCCCCCTCGACCTTGTCCACTCGGATGTCATGGGCCCTCTCCCCACCGAGTCGGTCGGCGAGCATGGCCGCTATGTACTCACCCTCACGGACGACTACTCTCGCTTTCGCTGGGTCTTCTGTCTTAGGCAGAAGAGCGATGTCGCCCGGGCCATCCAGGACTGGCTTGTCCTCGCCGAGCGCGCGTGTGGCCGCTCCCTTCGNGTGAGGCCACGACTTTCCTCGCCTCCCGCGGGATCCACCACGAGACTTCGGCGCCCTACACACCCGCCCAGAACGGTGTCTCCGAGCGGTGGAACCGGACTATGGCCGACGCCGTCCGCACCATGCGTGTCGAGTCTGGTCTTTCCGAGGGCTTCTACTTTGAAGCCATGGCTTACATGACCTGGGTCTGGAACCGGATTCCTCACGGTCCCCTTCCCCGTCAGTCCACCCCGTACCAGCATTGGTGCGGTCAGCGCGCTGACCTCCGCCCCGCTCTCGTCTGGGGTTGTGTCGCCATTGTCTGGCTGCCCGCCCCGCAGCAGGGCGGCAAGCTCGCCCCCCGCGGCCGTCCCTGCACCTTCCTCGGTGTCTCTCAACAGTCCAAGGCCTGGCGGTTCTGGGACCCCTCCCGGCACTACATCGTCGAGTCCCGGGATGCCCTCTTCTTCGAGGACCTGTTTCCTCGTGACCTCATTCGCTCCGGCTCGTCTGTGTCTATCCCGTCGCGTGGGGGAGTGGTGAGTCCGTCCTCCTTCCTACCGCGTCCGGGTGACACATTCGCCGATCCCTCCGGGCCAGCTGCCCCGGCCGCGTCCGCTGGTCCCCCCGGGCCAGCTGTCCCAGTCGCGTCCGCTGGTCCCCTCGGGCCTGCTGTCCCTACCGCGTCCGCTGGTCCCCCCGGGCCAGCTGTCCCAGCCGCGTCCGCTGGTCCCCCCGGGCCAGCTGTCCCAGTCGCGTCCGCTGGTCTCTCCGGGCCAGCTGCCCCAGCCGCGTCCGCTGGTCCCTCCGGGCCAGCTGCCCCAGCCGCATCCGCTGGTTCCTCCGGGCCAGCTGCCCCAGCCGCGTCCGCTGGTCCCTCCGGGCCAGCTGCCCCAGCCGCGTCCGCTGGTCCCTCCGGGCCAGCTGTCCCAGTCGCGTCTGCTGGTCCCTCCGGGC
>SZWC01004926.1:125626-139984 GCA_023375785.1 Penium margaritaceum
TCCCCAGTCGCGCCCGCTGGTCCCTCCGGGCCAGCCTCTCCAGTCGTGTCCGCGGATCTCTCCGGGCCGACAGCCCCAGTCGTCTCCACTGGCCCATCAGACTCAGCGTCGTCGCACGCCTTGCCACGCTACACACGTGGCCCCGGTGGCAGCCTCCGACCCAGGCCGTCGGTGAGCGTGAAGACCGTTGCACCGCGCTCGGTGGCGCCTCGACCCCCCGTGGCTCCACGTGCCTCCTCCACTCCCACGGTCGTGAGTGGGGACCCTGGCACCAAAGCCCTGGGCCTGACCACCGCAGCCATCATTGCAGATCTGCACCCGGGCTCCGCATTGGGCTACGCCATGCTCCATGACGAGCATCGGCACGCTGTCGTGGCTGCCCTTGCGCGCATCCCACCTGGGGCGCGAGAGGCACATGCTCTCTCAGTTCGCTCCACAGCACGCCCGGAGGACCCAGCCACCTTGCGCGAGGCACGAGCCTCCCCTGAGGCCGCACACTGGGACGCTGCTTGCGCCGATGAGCTCGCTGCCATCCGACAGCACCACGTGTACGACCTCGTCGACCTTCCTCCAGGTCGGAAGGCCATCGGCGCCAAGTGGGTCTTTCGGCGCAAGTGGAAACCTGACGGGTCCTTAGACAAGTACAAGGCCCGCCTCACTGCAAAGGGGTTTTCCCAGGTCCCTGGGGTCGACTATGACCAGATCTTTGCCCCAGTTGGCCGGTTCTCCACCAGCCGGGCACTCTTCAGCCTGGTCGCCCAGCATGGGTGGGAGCTACATCAGATGGATGTGAGCAACGCTTTTCTCCATGGTTCACTGGAGGGTGAGGAGCTTTACATGGTGCAGCCACCAGGCTTCGACGATGGCACGAGGAGAGTGTGGCGCCTGCGTAAGGCCCTCTATGGCCTGAAGCAGTCGCCTCGGTGCTGGAACCAGGAGATCAGCAGCACGCTCCTTCGTGGTGGGCTCCAGCGCAGCACCGCAGACCCTGCACTGTTTGTCAGTCCGCGAGGCCAGACCTTCGTTGCTGTTCTGGTGTACGTCGACGACCTCCTCATTGCATCGCCAGACACGGCTGCCATCCAGCGCGTCAAGGAACTGCTGTACGCCACCTACCAGATGAAGGATCTCGGGTCTGCCCGAGTCTTCCTGGGCATGGAGCTCGAGCATGATCGCTCCCAGGGCATTCTCCATGTCCATCAGGCTTCTTATGTGCAGACTCTGTCCACTCGCTTCGCCGAGGACCTGCCACTCGTACCGAGCGCATCCTCACCCATGTCACCCGATGGCCAAGTGAAGTTGAAGAGTCTTGACCCAGCTGTTGTGGGGGAGCCAGTTGACGTGACCGCGTACCTGCGAGTCATCGGGTCATTGATGTTCCTGGCGACGACGACACGTCCAGACATTGCGTTCGCCGTCAACCTCCTGGCCCAGTTTTCTCAGGAGCCGCGTCACCTCCACCACGAGGCCGCGATCCGAGTACTGCGCTATGTCGTCTTGACTCCTTGGCGAGGTCTCATGTTCCGCCGTCAACCGTCTGTTGTCGCACTGGGCTACACCGACAGCGACTGGGCCGGCAGCCCGGACGGTAAGAGTCGCACAGGCTGGATCTTTCTGATTGGCGACACGGCTGTGTCCTGGCGCAGTGGCAAGCAGGGGTGCATTGCACGCAGCACCGCTGAGGCTGAGTACGTGGCTCTTGGATCAGGCGCGTGTGAGAGTGTGTGGTTGCGTCGTCTGCTGTCTGAGTTGCGCCAGTCTGTCCCATCCATCACGCTGCATTGTGACAATGAGAGTGCCATGGCCATCGCCGACAATGACGGCGTACATCACACACGCACAAAGCACATCAACGTCGAGTATCACTATGTGCGTTCATTGTTGCATGACGGCAGCATCAGCATCGTGTGGGTTGAGACAGCACGGCAGTTGGCTGACTTCCTGACCAAGGCACTGAAGCGCGACTCGTTCAAGAAGGCTGTGAGTTCGGTCGGCGTACGTCCTTGAGTGGCTCTCTCTTTGTATCTGCCTACGTCTCTGCATGCCCTGGGGGAGTCTGGATGTTGACCGTGTCCCTGTCCGCCCATGTGCACTACGCCTGTGAGTCATGGGGGAGTGTTGGTTTTTTCGCATCTCTCATTGTGCTCTGTTGTGTCCTCCCGGCTTGTGTACATCGGCGTGCAGATGACTGACGGCGAGACTCGACGCTGATGGAGTGTCGTCCGGTGGAGCCGACGCACGCTGAGGTCTTCTCGCAGNGCACGGCTGCGTTCGCAGCGGCGGTATTATGGTATGGTCCAGTTTTCAGGCAAAACGGACGACGCCCGGGTTTTGGGCTGTCGGCTGCCTGGCAGGCCTCACCGAGAAAACCTGCCAGCCTGAACTGAGCTATTTTCTGATTGGCTGTTGAACTGAGTAACAAGCTCTACAAAGCTGGGGGGGGGGCCTAGAACTTGGAGGGGTCTCCCATTGTTGTTCATTCTTCATTCCTAATCAGTCATTGTCAGTTTTCAGCTGCTTTCTGGCGCTAACTCTGGCGCGCGCGTTTCTGAGTAACAAAACCCAGAGCTTCCAGACTTAGACTCTAGAGCAGCAGACTGAGGGGACAGCTGACCTAAGCAACGAGCGTGGAAGCCCGCACGCTGCATCAACAACGCTGCTGCCCCAACACGCTGCATAGTTTCCTTCTCATTGCAGGTGATTGATCTCAACTGAGGCTCCCTGGTGCAAGACTGTGACGCAACATGGGGCGCACAGTGGTGGTGACACTATCAAGTTGCCAAGTGGTGACCACAGCACCAACATCATCCTCACGACGAGCCTTAGTTTAGTAATGACTCTAAATGCCAAAATGGGGGATACACTTGTAGGAGTGCATGCTTGTGATGTGACATGATTCTTACTCACATGCATGCTTTCAACGTAGTGAACCGGATTGCTGATCCCTCGAGACCACAAGTCCGGTTTACACCGGCGTGTGAGAAACAGCCTGGAGCTCGTTCGCTTAGGTTCGGGTTCGATCCCTGGGTGGCGTCCAGGCCCCAAGTCGAGTGACTCGCGTGGGTGGCCCGGTCAACCGGCACTTAGCACTTCGCTTACTTGTTACTTGCTACTTGTCACTCCTTCACCCTTACTCTAAGTGAGCTTGCCCCCGATCCATGGTGTCATCCCGTCGCTTGCTTGCATGCTTGCTTGCTTAGCAACCTAAGCTACCTACTGCTATCAGAGCGAGAGGACTTCTTCCTCCTCGCGACCGTCATGTGACCTCGTCGGGCCACTCCTACGTGGCAGGTGATCCCACGCAAGCATCACATTCGCGACTGTAGGGGGTAGAGACCAGAATAGCAGCTACTGCCCCTTGAAGCCGCACACATCGCACCCGTGGATCACGTTGTGCTCCTCTCTCGTGCACAGGACACGCACGTCTTCGCAGTCGTCCCCTCGCACCCTGCCAAGCTTTGGCATCCGCATGCACATCGGTGCTGCCGCATGGTGACGCCCACTTCCGTGGTGACTCCCATTTCCCAGCAGCCGTGCGTGCACACTCTTTGCAGTAGCACGTACAACACCCGTACTCTACGTGGTGCGTTCGTCTCGCGCTCCACTGATCCTATGGCATCGGCTCCCCTCCGCCGCCGTCCACCTTCCTCTGCCGTGCTCCGGCTTCCGCACGCACGTCGGCCACATGGTACCACTAACCGCCGCCTCTGTTTCTCAACAGTCACACGTGCGCATCCTCGCAGCACCACACATCGCACCCGCACTCTGCGTGGTGCACCGGTCTCGTGCACAGGGCTTGCCTCGTGCACCACTATGACTAAGGCGCTAGGGTCTCTTCACCTCAGCCCTCCTACTTCACCGGCTGTGCCTCAAACTCAGCACGCACTATTCACGCCGTTGGCACGGCAGCTGTCCTTGGCTTGCCTGCCGAGCGTGCAAACTTATCAGTGGTGGTGAAGGACCTTGCTGGAGCCGAATCTCCCACTGCAGCAGCCTCAACCGCAATAGCTGAAGCTCGCCCCCGTGCACATCTGAGCACCTCAGGCAGACCTCTGGGCAGCCAAGAACTCGGCACACTGGCGTCTCCGCCTGTAACCAAACCCATCCCCACGTCGCCCATAGGTTCGCCGCAGCAGCCCGGGGTATCACCCCGGTGAGTACTACGACCCCACAGACTTCTACGAGTGGGAAGGCGCCAGGATCTACGTCGCGCACTGTCAGTCAGCCGCCGACGACTCCACGACAGCGCGGAACGAATCAGCCACGGCGCCACCGCGTGATCATCGACCTCTTCAATCACCGGTAAGCACATCCGTTGCCCATAGAACACGTCAGCAACGTCGCAGTGCTGCACCTCGTGGCGCAGCACCAACCTCTGCGGGAGCAACATCCGGGGCACCTGCTTCACGCCGTGCCACATCACCAGCTGCATCAGCTACAGAGTGGGCTTCTTCTTCATCTCCTAATATTCTGACTGCCATGCAGGCTGCACTCGTGTCTAGTGCTGCTGTTGCCACCACGTTTGCAGCCACCGCACGTGCTGCACGTGCACCAGCGAGCACTGCCGCTAGAAGAGCCATTAAGACCTACACTACGGCTGTAGTAGATCAGGGGCCTCTGGCGGCTGCTGCCGTCAACGTAGTGACCCAAATTGCTGTCGTAGCAGACGCAGTCGCATCAGCATCAGCTGCAGTGGCCACGGCGCTCTCCAGTGCCGTCACCTCCATTCACATCTCCACTGCACAGGATTCATCCTTGCCCTCCTCTTCATCTTCAGCGACTCGTCACATTCAGCTGTTGGTCACGACTACTGTAGCCATCTCCACCTTGTCAGCTACAACGCTGACAGGAGTAGCCTGTCTCATCTTCTCTGCATCAGCCTCTGTTGCAGTTGTCGCTTCCTCAGCTGCAGCTGCTCTCCCGCCATTGTTCTCATTGCGCCGTTGTGCTTGGTGAACCTGGTCTTTCCCTCTCTTCCTGCCATTTCTGCATCCATTTTTGCATTGGCGAGTTTGTGCGTCCAGGGTGTTGCCTTGTAATGAACTCCCGGCGCACTCATCACACGTTTCCCATGCCCATGAGGCCAGGGGAAACTCTGTCAAAATTTTCTCAGCAGAGTCAAGTCACTGGCAACATGCCAGTTGATGATGACCAATACACGGCGTTGCAGGCTGAGCTGCAGCGTGAGCGCAGTGCCCTGCAGGCTGCCCTCACTGCTCAGCGTGTTGCTGAGGAGAAGCTGCGTGCTGAGCAAGCTGACCAAGAAACCTTTGCAGATCACATTGCTGATTTGGGAATTTACCGCCTCCAGCCCACATTGCACAACACTTCATCTGCCAGCATTGTTGTTGCATTCTCCACCTCACGCGTTTCCACATCTGCCACC
This sequence comes from Penium margaritaceum, assembly GCA_023375785.1. Taxonomy (NCBI): domain Eukaryota; kingdom Viridiplantae; phylum Streptophyta; class Zygnematophyceae; order Desmidiales; family Peniaceae; genus Penium; species Penium margaritaceum. The sequence goes on from SZWC01004926.1 coordinate 131,013, forward strand.
ACTGGCTCATCTTCCTCTGACCCTCTTGCAGTCGCCGGTGCCACTGGCGTAGCCGCAGCCAAAGCACTCGCCCCATCAGTGCAGCGCAAACCTGAATTTGACTCTAATCCACCTCACTTCTCCGCCAATCTCACCTTCCATTCTTGGGAGGTTCGTTTCAGTGCCTGGGCGTAAGGGGAACAGCTCCGGGAATACTGCCATGAACCCAATCCCTCTGCCATCCATCGTTTGTGCCTGTTGAGTCTGAGTCTGCCTGTGCTGTCCGTGCCCTCATTCGTGCCGGACCTGACGATCTCATTGATTGAAATCGGGTCCTACAATGCCGACACTGCAGGCCGTACCGCTGCTGATCCGGTTGGTGCTTACGCACTGATCAAGCGGCGCACGAGAGTGATTGGACATGCAGCTCAGAGCATTCTCACTGTCCAGTTCACACGCTGTCCATGCATGCTGACGAGACTCCCGACGCCTATTGGGCTCGCAGTTTGTGACAGCTGCGTGACCTCGGCAAGGCCGCTCTTGGTGAGCTCCCTGCTGTTCTTTCCATTGTCAATGGCCTCATCCCGAAACTCAATGAAATCTTCCGAGAGGTGAAGGCCACTGAGCTCGATCTTCTTGATGCCATTCCCGTCCCCGCTGATGCACCGCCTGGCATTGGTGCCTTGTGGGAGTCCACCTCCCAACGTCTGACAGACGCATTCATCGCGCCGCAGTTACAACAGCTGCCACCGCACTCCCTTCTTCCCATTCTTCTGCCTCTGCATCATCCTCCACCACCACTTCCACCACAATAGCCACATCTCTTGCTTCCCTAGGGGGTGGTCGGGGTGGGGGAGGTGGTAAAGGTAAAGGCCGAGGGGGTACCTCTGGTGGTGGTGGGCAAGGAAGGGGTGGCAAGGGCCGCGGCTCTGATAGTGCCGCATCTCCATCTCCCTCCTTCAGCACTGTCGCGTGCTGGAATTGCGGTGCCACTAGTCATGCGGCGCCCAAGTGCCCCGCACCCCCTGATGATGCCCGCCTTGCCTAAGCCATGCGTGCACATTGGGCACGCTCCACATGGTCGGGTGGTGGCTCTGCTCGCTTCTCCACCTCCAAAGGGTCTGTTGGTGGCTCTACGTGCTCCTCCTCCTCCTCTTCTACCGATGCTGCCTACAGCACTGCCCTGACTTCACCGCCTCCGTCTGCTCCCTGGGGTTGGCCCTCTGGGTTTGGTGGGCCTGTCTACTTCGGGCCCCCGTCTGGTTTCTACTCTCCTCCGCCGTGTGCGTTGTCCACCCACATCTCATAGCGCCCCTCGTTTGGCATACTCATCACTGGGCCATCTGAGGACGCCCGCCAGCTGGACTCTGCTCTCTCCCATGCTGTCCACCAGCGCCATCTCCGTGATCAGGGATGTGAGAGTGTGCGTTCGGTTGAGGGGGGGCTTGCGTGTGCCGTTGACTCGTCACTTCGTGGTCCGTCATCCGGTCATGTTCAGGGCTATCCCCCAGTTGACGCCCTGTGGATTGAGCAGTGACAGTCCGACAGTCTGCCTCGTTGCCTTGCTGCCTGTGGTCAGCGCCTTCCTCCTCGCTCTGCCATTGCCGCTGTGAGTCGTGACCTTGCCTCTGTACGCGTGATGGGTGGCTTTTGGATCCTTGATTCAGGTGCCATCCACCAAATGACCTCTTGTCGTTCCTCGTTCGTTTCTCTCGGCCCCGTTGGCTCTGTTCACTTTGTCCGCACCGGCTCTGGCCAGCTCTTACCTGTCAAGGATGTTAGGGTTGTTCGCTTTGTTGGCCCTGGGGAGGAACTCTTTCTACTTGACATTCTGTATGTCCCCGCTCTTCAGCTCAGCCTGCTGTTTGTTACGACACTCGACGACCAGGGCATGGACTTCTCCTCCAGTCGCGTCCTTGCTTCTGTGTTGCATCGTACCACTGGTCGTGTCCTACTGCGTGGCACTCATTGTGACGGTTTGTTCCGTGTGCCCTTGTTTGCACGGCATCCCGCCTCGACTTACCTTTGTTCACGTGGCCCGCTCTCTCACTCCGGTACATGCACAGTTGCTCCATCGCCGTCTCTTCCACATTCACACTGCTGCCATTGACAGTTTGCTTTGGGACAAGCCCGCTCATGGTCTTGATGCCGACACGTTCTCTGCCCCTTGCCCTACTGACTGTCTTGACTGTGCCCAGGGCAAAATGCATCGTTCCCCTTTTTCCACGTCGGAGTCCCACATGTCTCACCCTCTTGATCTCTTGCATGCAGACGTCATGGGACCCCTTGTCCATGACGCTCTCGGGGGGGTTGGCCGCTATGTCCTCTGTCTTACGGATGAATTTTCTCGCATCCGCTGGGTCTTTGCCCTTCGGCAAAAGAGTGATGTCTGTCCCACTCTGGAGTCGTGCCTGCCTCAGGCCAAACTGGCCTATGGTCCCCGTCTGAAAGCTTTTCACTGTGATCGTGGTGGAGAATTCAAGGGTCCCACTACCCGGTTCTTGACGTCTTGCGGGGTATTTATGGAACCTTCGGCTCCCTACACACCCCAACAAAACAGCGTATCTGAACGGTGGAATCACTCCCTTGCTGACGGTGTCCGTACTCTTCTCAGTGAGTCCTCTCTCTCCCATTTCTTCTCCTTCGAGGCCATGTCCTACATGACCTGGGTGTGGAACCGTGTTCCCCACGGTCCCCTCCCTCGTCACGTCACCCCCTTTGAACGCTGGTACAGTCGTCGTGCTGACCTTCGTCTGGCTCGTGTCTGGAGTTGCGTCGCTGCCGTCTAGCTACCAGAGGACATTCGTGATGGCAAACGGAGCCCTCACGCTCGTCTTTGTACCTTCATTCGTGTCTTTTCATGTCCAAAGTATGGCGATTTTGGGACCCTGACCGCTCTCGCGTCATTGAGTCACGTGACACGCTCTTCTTCGAGGACGTCTTCCCTCATGACCTGTCCCATGTCCCTCCTCTTTCCTCTCTCTCCTTGTTCCATTGGCTTGGGACGGGTGCATCTGTTCCAGCCTCTGATCTTTGTGCGTCATCCTCTCCTTCTCACACGGCATCCCCTGCTGCCACTACCACGAACAGTGAGGATGAGGACTTCTCTTCCTCAGATTCCTCATCCTCCCATGCCTCTTTTGAGTCGCCTGCATCACAACCCTCCTTGGATTCCGTGGCGTCCTTGCCATCCGCTGGCAGTCCCGAGTTCTCACACACGGCACCCACTCCCACGCAATCCCCTGTCCATTGTACTCCCAGCTCATCTCCTGACTCTGAGTCCCCTCCGGTGATTGACGCCACTGGAGGTGAAGCACCTCAGGCTCCGATTTCCGGCCCTGAGCCCTACACTCGTTGGGGGAGACTACGTGCTCTTTAGTCCTCTCAGTCCTCTCAGTCCTCCTGTGGGCACTCCAGCTCCTCTGGGACTACTGCTGAGTCTGTTCCTGTTGGATTGTCCAAAGCCTCTCAGCCCACTCAGCGGGTCACGCACTCCAGCGCCTCATCCTCCACAGCTGGCCCCTCAGTTTGCCCCACTGGTCTTGATGCACTTGGCCTGTCTGTGAGGGTCGTGCATCCCAACTCGCCAATTGGCTACGCTCTCGTAGCCAATGAGCTCCATAGTGCTCTCGAGTCCTCCGTCGCCGGTTATGTTACCGCATGCTTCGCGGCCTCTGGCCTTCCTACTCTTCCCTGTTAGCCTACCACTTTCCGGCAGGCTCGTGAGGTAGCTGACGCTGATCTGTAGGAGAAGGCCATGCAGGAAGAGCTCACAACCCTCCAGGAGCATGGATCCTTTGAGCTCGTGGACCTCCCGGCAGGCCGCAAGGCATTCTCTACCCGGTGGGTCCTTCAGCGTAAGCTGATGCCCGATGGGACAGTCAACCGGTACAAGGCTCACCTCACGGCGAAGAGCTTCTCCCAGAATCCTGGGATTGACTTTGATGAGACCTTTGCACCGGTCGGGAGGTACACCACTGCCCGAGCACTGTTGAGTCTTGTCGCCCAGCACGACTGGGAACTGGAGCAGATGGATTTCATCAACGCCTTCCTGCATGGGAAGCTTGACGAAGAAATCTACATGGAAAATGGAGATGTCCTTGACTCTTGAGCGGGGAGGTTACCGTCGCAGCACGGTTGATCCTGCACACTTCTTGAGTGCCACCTCAGAGCCATTCGTGGCCATTCTTGTCTACGTCGATGACCTGCTCATTGCCTCACCCAGTCCTGTAGCTATCCAATCAGTGAAGAACCTGCTGTAGTCTGCGTACAAGATGAAGGACCTAGGTCCTACACGGGTGTTCCTGGGAATGGAGCTTGAGCATGACCGCTTGCGGCGCACCCTGCACGTGCACCAGGCTGCATACATTGGCACACTGGGGGAGCGCTTTGCCTCCCTACTTGCTGACGCCCCCGTCGCATCCACACCGATGACTCCAGCAGGTCAGCACCTGCTCAAGTCACTCGATTCAGCGCAACTGGAGGAGATTGTTGATGTCACCGACTACCTCAGTGTGGTCGGCTTCCTCATGTACCTCGCCACCACCACTCGGGGGGACGTGGCCTTCTTGGTAAACTTTCTGGCCCAGTTCTCCTAACAGCCTCGCTAGAAACATCTCCAGGCTGCGCTGCGCGTTGTCCGCTACGCGTTATCCACTGCACGTGTAGGACTGTGCTACCGTGCTCAGCCCTCTGTGGTGGTAGACGGATACACAGACAGTGACTGGGTGCATGACACGGATGCTCGTAGCCGTACTAGTTACATCTTTCTCGTCGGTGGGAATGCTGTCTCTTGGAAGAGTGGAAAACAGGGTTGTGTTGCTTTAAGCTCCAGTGAGACAGAGTACGTGGCAGTTGGCGCAGGTACTTGTGAGAGTGTATGACTGTCCTGCCTGTTACAATAGTTGCGTGTTCCCATTTGTTGCATCACTCTGCGATGTGACAACCAAAGTGCAAAGGCAATTGCCAAGCAAGATGGCATGCATCATTCTCGCACAAAGCACATCAACATTGAGCATCTTCTTGTACGTGAGCGCATTGTAGTTGGAGAAGTTCAGGTTGTCTGGGTCGACACTCGTCAGCAGTGTGCAGACTTCCTCACCAAAGCTCTCAGTAGTGGCATGTTCAAAGCGGCTCTGTATGCTGTTGGCCTGCTGCGCTCTCGTGATGCCCCTGGTTGACCTGACTCCTGTATTCCTCTGTCTTGTGACATGCTCCTTCTTCGATGTGTGTGTGGGCTGTTCGTCTATGGGTCATTGGGGAGTGTTAGTTATAGTTGTGACACACGCAAGTTCCCTCTTGCCTTTACGGACACACACACACCTCATCACTACATGTGATTGATCTCAACTGAGGCTCCCTTGTGGAAGATTGTGACGCAGCATGGGCCGCACAATGGTGGTGGCACTATCAAGTTGCCAAGTGGTGACCACATCACCAACGTCATCCTCGCGACGAGCCTTACTTCAGTGATGACTCTACATGCCAAAATGGGGGATACACTTGTAGGAGTGCATGCTTGTCATGTGACATGATTCTTACTCACATGCATGCTTTCAGCGTAGTGAACCGGGTTGCTGATCCCTCGGGACCACACGTCCGGTTTACACCGGCGTGTGAGAAACTGCCTGGAGCTCGTTCGCTCCAGGGTCGGGTTCGATCCCTGGGTGGCGTCCGGGCCCCACCTCGAGTGACTCCCGTGGGTGGCCCAGCCAATCGGCATTTAGCACTTCGCTTACTTGTTACTCGCTACTTGTCACTCCTTCACTCTTACTCTAAGTGAGCTTGCCCCTGATCCATGGTGTCATCCCGTCGCTTGCTTGCTTGCTTCGCAACGTAAGCTACCTACAGTGGGTGTCATGCTTAGTCGTTTGTGCTTAGGGCTGTTAAATCGAGATCGAGATGAATAACCTTGATCTCGAAGTCGCTTTTTTCCAATTCGATACGAGATGTCTCGTCCCGGCTACAGAGGACAAGAAAATCTCGTTCTCGTACCGATTGTCGTTTTCCTGGTCTCGATCTCGCTCCAATCCGAGAAAACATGGAATCATCCGCTTTGCAAGTGGCGAGCAAAATGACAAAGCAAGCTGCCGAAAGTAAAGTCACCGCGAAAACACTTTGCAACGACTTCACTCTGATTGCGAGCAATGGTTCAGCTACAGTGTACATTGGTTTCTAAGCAAACTCGTCAGTTTAGCATTCAAACCCTAGATTGTAAGGATGACATGTAAATCCTCTGCCACCTCGCCTGACGACTCCAAACTTGGACCACTGGACGCGAAGAATCTTCAGGACTAGCCGACTGTGTTCGCTACGTGCAGCGAGCTTATGTGGAAATAAAAAATATGTTCGGAGAGTTTTTTGGTCTATTGTCGGCGATGTTAACAAACTGAATAGTGAGAAAGTTTTGCAAGTTCATTAATTTGTTCACGAAAACATACTTCCCTACAAAAAAAGAAATGGATGTGCTTGTTCACCCTCGACGACAGCTCCTCAACAGTGGGCCTGCTCGCATTTTGTGCCGACACTCCCATTGATTGCGCACTTGGTTCTAAACAACTTGGCACACTTGGCAGGGGTTGCATAAGAAAAGCGAGACACTACTTCGGTACAAGAATCTCGTCCCGATCTCGCGCGATACAGGACATGTCTCAGTCCCTTCTCGTGTCGTGCGAGACAAATCGAGATTGTCTCGTGTAGTGCGGTATGTGACAACAAGAGGAGAAAAATCGAGACGGTCGAGATCGAGACCGGTCTCGATCTCGATTCAGGAGCACTATTTGTGCTGCAGGTTCCATGGGTAAAGTTGCACATTGTTGAGAAAGTGCGTAGAAGCTTCCTAGCAACACGGCCGCTGACCGGGCGTCAGTGCCTGGTCAGACGGTGACGACAGTCACAGGTCGTACACGCAACAACAAGGGTTTGGCTAGGAGACACAAGGCAAAGTGTCAGAATGCTTCAATAAAGCATATGCAGAGAGAAATGACAACTGACAGGTCCAAGGCATAAATACCTGCCGCGGCGCACGGCGGGTGTCGCACGCGGCAGTCCAAGAGCTGTCCTAAAACCGGCCCAAAACCACTGTTTTGGCCGTAACTCTGCGCACACATGTGAGAATCCTACGCCGTCTGAACCTAGACGTGCAGAATCAAAAGACGGACGCATTGACTGGTCACATGCATGCATCCATCGACTGACAGTGAGCACACAATGCAAAAACATGCAAATGGGCCTCATGGCCAGTCCGCCAAAAGGCGCATGCAAGACATAGAAGACACAGCAAGGAGTCCCGGTGGCATCTGGGGCTCTGGAACAGTGGTCGGTCAGCTCCAAGCGGGTAGTCCACCGCCTGTCTTCGCGCCGGTATCACCAGGGCCGCCTGCCTCAGGGATCTGCACGAGTATGGATACGGCTGAGTGGTCACAGTAAACTGTACAGGAACGGCACAAAGCACAACACTCCCCCATGACCCGATGGTACGCATGTCCATACGCGTGCAGCACTGGTACAACCACATAGTGGGTGACACAGACAGATGAGGTACAAACGTACATCCCACACTCAACCACTGTCACGCACGGGGCGAAGCCCAACAGAACGAATGGCCACGAGGAACTTTCCGCGGGCAAGTGCCTTCGTCAAGAAATCAGCATGCTGCAAGTCAGTGCAAACCCACATGATGGAGATCACGCGTCGCTCCACCAGATCACGAACGAAGTGATGCTCAACCGCAATGTGTTTTGTGCGAGCATGAAAGACACCAGAGTTCTCCAAAATGGCGAGAGCACTCTGGTTGTCGCAACGCAGCACAATGGCGGGTACTGACTGCCCAAGCTCAAGAAACAAGCGCTGCAGCCAAACTGCCTCAGCAACCCCTGCCCCCAAAGCCACATACTCTACCTTCGACAAGCTACGTGCGATGCAGCCCTGCTTCCCGCTTCGCCAAGACAAAGCGGTACCACCGAGCAGAAACACGTAGCCAGTACGACTGCGCCCGTCAGGGCTCGAAGCCCAGTCCCTGTCAGTGTAGCCGTCAAGGACCACCAAACACTGCCGACGAAAGCAGAGTCCGAGGTACGGTGTGGAGACCACGTAATGTACCCCTCGCACAGCCGCGTGAAGAGCTCTTGCACATGGAGCCTGCGAGAACTGAGCGAGGAGGTTGAAGGCGAACGCGATGTCGGGACGCGTGGTAGTGGCCAGGTACATCAGAGATCCGATAAGACGGAGGTACAAGGTCACATCCACTGTCTCCCCCAGCTGTGTAGGGTCATCCACCTTCAGGGCATCCTGCCAATCAGGTGTGAGGGGTGTGGAAGCAGTGGGCACTGCACCAAGGAGATCGTTAAAGCGCTCCCCCACGACTCATGCGTATCGGGCCTGATGCAGCAACAGTGTCCGATGTGTGCGATCTCGCACGATCTCCATACCAAGAAACACCGATGCAGGACCGAGGTCCTTCATCCTGTAGGCAGTCTGTAGAACAGCCTTGGCCTCATTCACTGCCTCCAGGGACGGAGACGCAATCAGAAGGTCATCAACATAGACCAGGATGGCGATGAACCGCTCGGGTGTCGGTAGGATGAAGAGCGAGGGGTCTGCCTCGCTCTGTACGTACCCTACGCGAGTCAAGGTGCCAGTGATCTCCTGGTTCCAACACCGTGGAGACTGCTTGAGGCCGTACAAGGACTTGCGCAAGCGCCAGACCTTGTCACCGTCCTCAGAGCCTGGTGGCTGAGCCACGTAGATCTCCTCATCCAGAGAGCCATGGAGGAACGCGTTGTTCACATCCATCTGGTGTAGTTCCCAGTCATGCTGAGCCACTACACCGAACAAAGCTCGAGCTGAGGTCATGCGGCCGACAGGGGCAAAGGTATCAGTGTAATCAACTCCCTCAATCTGAGAGAACTCCTTGACGACCAAGCGGGCCTTGTAGCGTTCCAGTGAGCCATCCGGCTTCACCTTCTTGCGAAAGACCCACTTGACCTGAATCG